>CM017566.1:27020561-27189096 GCA_007844125.1 Sinonovacula constricta | reverse complement strand
CGTAATTATACCTTATCAAAATCTGTTCCTACTCGAGACTTTTAAGAGACGAGTTAGAATGGCAATCTTCAATTACAAAAGGTCATAAAAATGCTCCGAAGGTACATTTAATTGTTTTAATCTTTACGGGGTTTGACATAACTTACAACTGGTTTTGATCATACAGATTGATAAACTTCATCTTGGAAAATCGGTGTATGCAATCCCTATACATAATTTTAAGGTATAACAAAATAAACAAAATGGGTGTTTTTCTTATATTATCGTAGTGTAACAGTTTATCGGTGAATAAGATTTTTCAATGAAATATTGAATGTGAAATTACAATATCAAGCTGGGCAATAAAAACACATCAAAGTTAGCAGGCGTGTAAATGTGAGAGCTTTATAAAATGTTATTTAATTTCATACTTTTTTAAAATAAAATAGTCTAAAAATGATGGGAAAATTGAAGGCAAGTCTTACTTAATATGGTGAAAAGTATTTCAATTGTCTATTATTTTATTTAGAATAGTGTGACAATAAATAAATAATGATTATTGTTGTTATTGTTTGGCCTTATTTCGATAAACATATTTCATTAAAGCGGCGTTGTCGCAATTGGTCATATTACCAATTTTCCATTGATTTAATTTGTCTTCCAAAGCAAAACTTTGCTACAACACAAAGAAAAATGAGATCAAATAGTATAGTTGATCACTTAATCATATTTGAACCTATGGGTACATTGGTTTAACGGGCATTATCTCCCTTATTAGTTAATATCCGAGGTATTCCAAACAGTGGGGAGGTCCTTTTAGACGGAATTCTTGATCGCCTGTTCTTTTGTAGATATTGCAATTACAGTGAAGTTTCTTACTTTATCATAAAGATTAGCTTAAATTTCATTTGAATACTTACAGAAATATGTTATTTAAGAAGAAAATGGAAGTGTTTGTTGATAATAGTTAAGCTGGGTATGACAAAACGGCAGAAAAGTCAACATGCACTCCATAGAGCACACACATAAAAAATGAGTAAAACAAATGAAAGGACCTACATGCATTAAGTGATTATTCAGGGGAGACTATTCATTAATATTTCCCATTGTCCTTCAAACTAATATATTTTTATTGTTGAGAGAATCAAAAGCGTTGCTTCACTTTATAACTATTTTAGACAACTACATGTGATATACAGTTATGTAGGTCTTAACTTTACAGTTTAAAACAAAACACTAATTTGCTAGACGGTGATGAAATAAAGTTAAATAAATATGAAGTAAGGATTGTGTGGTTCTATGTGTCATGTACCTGCACAAAAACTCTTGTTTTGTTTTTAAAATACATCCCAGCGACCAATTATATCGACCTACATCTTTTTTGGAGGAAGACCCCAAACAAATCACTGGTTAAACCCATGGCACACGACAGGTCAGCTGATAGAACTTCCCACACCAAGTCCTTTGCCCTGGACAAATCTCAGACTCAAACCCATGCTTAGCAATCAGAGGAGTTACAAGCCTGGGGCTCCACCAAGACCCGAAGGGCATCTCCACCATTAACCTTCATATATAAAGTCTCACATATTATTCTACTACCTTAACCTATCTACATAATTTAAAATTAAACAAATTTAAAACATGATTTTAATAAGAACGTACTCCAATTTTTTCTAGAAGTTTCTTGGAAAAGTAAATAAGAAACAAACTGAAGCTTTTTTTATAAATTTTATTGTATGAGCCAACATTAGTAAAAATAACACTTTCAAAATAGTTATGATAAAGCTATCTATGATAGTTGTGATGCTAGTAGTAATAATAATTATAACTGATGCTGATGATGATTATAAGGATGATAATGCTTGGGAAAAGGTGAATAAAGAAAAGCTAAAGAAAAGGAGAAAGATGAGGTGGGAATTTATTAAAAAACAATAGTCAATTAAATAAAAATAATTATAAGTGTAGATAAAAACAAGTTTAATTAACAGATCCATTTAACAGAAAATAAATTGTTTACGCTGAAACAGCATAGATAAAAAACAAGCTAAATAAACAGATCTGTTTAATAGAAAATAAATTGTTTATGCTGAAACAGCTCACAAACTGTGCATAAATTAGCATAATAAGGCTTCGCCACATACATTGCTGATGTCAACATATTTTCAGTGATTCAAGAAGTATCTATGTTTGTCATTAAGTTTATGTAATTTTTTCATTAAAATTCTGAAATAAAACATTCAGCACTAGTCAGTTTCACACACAACATCTAAGCAATGTCTTTCCTAACCATAAATTACAAGAAAAGACAGAACTACAATTCTTGCTCTAGATAAGGCCACTTCAATATTGAGATGACCAAAAACTGATTTTAACATGAGCATAAACCACCATGTTCTTTCTTTTTCCTTTTTGTTTGTCAGTGTTCTGTGAAGTCAATGGTATAATCAGCAGATTTCTTTGATATGATTTTTATTTTAAATGGGATATTGTTGCATGCATCAGTATGTGTAGCAATTGCTGGTTTCAACTAAGTATCAAATGATATAGCACTTGTATCTAACATCAATAAAATTATAATTAACATCTACAGAAGTTATCACAATCTTGTACTAATTTTGAAAGCCACATAGTTTCAGTTTCATGCCACTTTAATATATTTTTTGGTTTCAAAAACTGACACAAAATAAATATTTTGAATACACTATGATCTTTCTATCAGGCTTATTTCCTTCAAGAATTTACCAGAAATGTCTGTCAATGGTATAATCAACCAGTCGTGGAACGTCCCTTATATTTGCTTGAGTGTTAGCAAGGGAGCTATGCCACTACCTTTTTTAACAACTTTGGTATGTTGTGGCCTGGGATCAAAATCTGGGCCTCCCGTACCTGGAGCAGACTCACTAGTGACTGCGCTACCAGGAATGACTCTGTTGTGTTTTGTTATTGTAACACATTGTAGCGAATTATCGTCATAAGACAGCAGACAAATATCTGGGTAGAATCAACAGCGCACTGCAGGTCAGCTGGAAGCCCTTCCAACATTAAGCCCTCTCCACCAAAAACAGGACCAGAACTAAGTCTAGGCAGTCAGAAGAGTTACTACAAGTCTGCAACTCTACCACCACGTGTGGAACGTCCCTCCGATTCCATCTCCTTCTTAAGTTTCTTTAAAGGAAATGATGGTGCTGCCTCGATATCCTGAAAGTATTTTCATAAGAAACATATTTAAAAAGTAGCAAAATAAACATATTTAGTATGTGACAAAATATGAACTTATTATAGAGCTTAAGGGAAAAAAACAACATTAGTAAATGCAAGCTGTGTACTTGAAGATGTGAACATGTATGACAAACAGCTAGAGGAAGTTTCTATTAAAGTTTAAAATGGTTAATACCCAAAACAGCTTTTTTCAAGTCATAGAGTGTCACTGTGTGATCATTACGCAAGAGTTTGAGTAAATGCTAGGAATGAGTTAAAGTATTATAAAGTAATCTTTAAAAGTAAACAAATTATAAATTTAAAAAAATGATGAATATTTCTTACCTAACTATATTGAAATACCAACCTGCAAGGGAGATAATTCATACAGTACTTTCATTTTAAAATAGGAGGGAAACAATAAAGAAAAATGTTTACCTGACTGGGTTGAAGAAAGTTAAGCAGCATGAGCACAAACAGATCTATGATGACAGCAATCACAAACAGCTTGCCTGCTAGGGGACCACACTGGTAGTAGCTACAAGGGAAATAGCCTGGTCACAGATAGATAGTAAATAATGGACCATTGGGTATAATCATTAATTGATCTAACATTATAAAGATAACTGTACATTTGTAACATAATTAACAAATATTATTTTGTTTTTGTTTTGCTTTTTGAAACACAGCAATCAGTTATGGCCATTATAGAGACATCTACCTATTTTGGTGGAGGACGACCCCAGACAAATGTCTGAAACACAGCCGGTCAGCTCAAAAGTACCAGAAATATGAGAAAGAAACAGACTCTACAGCAAACAGTACAGCTTCTACTGAAAGCTGAGCAATCTTGGTCTATAATTTCTGCCTTGAGCAGAGATCTTAAACTTTAATGTGGTAAAAGTAAATGAAAACTAGGGATGTAAATCGAATCCCAAAACGATATTCCAATATTCATAACGATATTCGAATATTCGTACTGTGTATTTGAATCATATTCGAATATTGGAACAAATTTATATCATAGTGGCGCATAACACAGTAATTTGCCATTATGTTCAATGTGTTTATTCATTGTAAAATGTTTATTTTTGGCCATAATTTACATTGCTAGCCTTACTTAATGCAGAAGCAGCAGGTAGATTTATGATTTTAGCATAGCATTTAATTTTAAAACGATGATTTCTTCTTTTTGAAATACAAACGGCAATATTATCAATCCGCCATTATCCTGTTTATAGTGAAGGACCAGACGGGTGTTTCTTTACTTGGTCAGCGGTAATTTGCAAGAGAATACTGTCAGTGAAGAATGCTAGTAAATGCGTAAACAATGTCATTGTTACTTAAAATTATTATTATTATTATAATTATTATTATTATTATTGAAACTCTTACAAAAACTATACAGTAACCAATTAATGTTAAGATGACCTGCATACTTTTCTCATTACATGTATAAATGTTTGTTTATGACGCCATATGTATGGCAATGGATTGTATGTTTATGCCTAATAAAGAATTAAATTGAATTGAATTGTAATAACCTTTACAATTTAAAGGCATTTTGCTTACTTAATTACTTATTTGTATTAACATATGATGTATTAAAAGGGCTACTTAAGCTCCTTTTAATGTTAACTTATCGATTTAATAAAACCATATCATAATTTTATTAGATGAAACTGTACAACACATGCAAAACAGCTCACAATTTTAATATTTTACTCTACTAACCGCAAACATTGTATAACAACAAACAGTCAATTATGTTTCGTGAACTAATCTTATAAAATACATTTATGATTAAAGGAGGCATTTTCAAAAGGACAAAATGCAGGTGATACTGGATCGGCTGTAAGACAATTAGGCAAAACCACGAAGGTTTTATGAAGGGAAATCGCTCAAGTGTACAGCCAATTAACAGTCTTGATTGGTTGGTGGTCAGATTGATGTTTAATTGTGATTGGCTGATATCGCTAAGGGCATTAATCCGAAGCCATAACATGTCAATTAGAGACATTTAGTTACCTATACACAAGTGACAATTACGAACCTGCTTGCCATATGCCTTTGGGTGAAAGGCGAGGGTAAACAAAACCATTCGATGATGACAATTACTGTGATTGGCTAGTGTCAAGATTACCTGACTGTTAATAAACTGATGAAGTACCAACCAATATATATATAAAGAATGATTAAAATTGTAAGCTCATGTGTTTTAAGTGTGTCAAGTAAACCTATGACGAACAATTAAAAAGTATGTAGATTTACATTTTTGTTATTCAGAGAGAACAAAGCAAAAACAGAGAACAGAAAATCGCGATGACAAAAAATAACAGATGTTGCAGTATTGTATAGGAATAAAATAACAAGTATGAAGTAGAGTGACAAAAACAGAAAGTGATTGCAATTAAAGTTTGTTTGACATTGATCTAGTTGTGCTTTCTAAAAATAAAAGAAGTTCTGGTAGACTGTTATCATTAAGTATAGCCTTATATAATGTATTTATTTCACACTATCCTGACAAGCTGGGTAGAGTCAGTGTTACGTAATTGCTGTAGCTAATTGCCGCAGCATTGAACTGACATGTGTGTTTATTGTACTTTGGCAACTGTTTCCACAGCTGTATGGTGATGTGACCGGGTCTAAGTGGGACAGGGGGCAGAGAAGGGGCTGTGCGCAGTAAGGTGATTTCATGCTGTTAACCAGATGGCAATTCGTTATAATGAGACATGGCCCACCCACCTCTATCTTAGAGCGAGCACGAACACATATCGCTCGCGTCTTTGGTCGCTGGGAGACACTACGATCAACTAAAAAATTGTCTTTTCAATTTTCCTTCAAACCTAACAAAAGTGAAATACAAATAATAAAATATTCGAATCCCAAAATCTCTATTCGAATAGCGATTTGATATTCGAAAATTCGAATATTCCTTAACATCCCTAATGAAAACTGGTCTTAATTATGAACATTTCAATCAATTGTACCAGAATTAGACAACAACCATAGTTACAATTTCTTATCACAGGCACCAATTTCTTTCAAGTATCACCTACCGCCATATCCGATCAGGTAGATCTCGGTGAGGTAGCTGCGATACCATGTCATAAACGACCTCCGTCCTTCGAGCCACATTGGGCCACGTGTACATTGTACGAATTCTCTCATGGGCCACAAAGGGTGAGATCACGTTACCACGACGATGATCCAAAATTGCCTCATCCAGGGCTACAGTCAATGCTAAGGGAATAGTTTGGGGGAATCATTTTTTTTTGTTAACATATCTTAATAGGTTTTGAAAATGCATTGTGCATTGTTTACTTTATCAATAATAAAGGGTATTATTACTTAATGATATTAAAAAGTAAAAAAAAATATTTTCTTCATTTTTATCAATGAAAATGTTTATGATGATAGTACTGTCATTATAGTTTGACTATGTTTAAGGTCTTTGAACCAACAGAGTATTAGTTATGCAGGTAGTGATCACTAAAGGCAGACTTAATGCTTTCCACACTGTAAATGTCTGGAATGGGATTGGGATATGCCAGCATTTTTGCTGATATTGTGCAGCGACATTTCTATCATTTTAACACAGGGGCACTTATCAGGGTCCCAGGGACTGAACTTGGCTGGTTCATTATACTGACACTGACGAGTCATGCTGTCCCCTTTGCCCCCGAGCGTAAGGAGGGAAGCCACAACTACCAATTTTAAAGTCTATGGTTTGACCTCCAGATCCGCAAGTCGACGCTCTACCCTTTGAGCTATTGCGGCTGGTCAAATGTCTGGAATGCTTAACAACACTAAACTATACCACTTTCAGTAACATTAACCTGATACTAGACAGTTAATGATTGTCATTGGTTTGTGAGAATAAAAAAATGCTTTGAACCTAATGTAGCCATTAAAATTCAGCTTGCTTATAATGTATTTATAAGACTTAGACAAATAGTGTAGATCCAGATCCGCCAGCTCCCTGGTGAAGGTTTTCAGATCAGGTTCGGCACTTTTTTGCTTTTGAGTCTCTAGCAATATGCGTGTCACTATACAAATATGACTAAGAATTAATCTGGGTTATAAACAAGGGTTAAGACCACAGTCTAGTCCAAGCCAACCCATCTGACATATGAAGATATGTCAGATGTCAAAGAAGGAAGTATGGGCCCCCCACCCCCCTCCCCCCGGTAAGTGCAGACCGGATGTTTGCCCCTCCATCAGAAGATATAAAGGCTGGATGTTTGCCCCCTTGTCAAAACAAAAAGGCAGATGTGGTTGCCCCCCTCCCATATTTGTTAAGTTTTAGCCTTTCGCTGTCAGTAACGTGGAATATCAATGGGCGGAGTTTTACAGTTTATTACACTTAGGTCATACCCTAACACACAGAGCTGGCTGATTAGAAATGGGGTGGCAATCCAGCTGACAATTTTGATAGATGGGCACATATAAAAAAGTGAAAAGAAAAAAGTTGAAAAAAAAAAAAATTGTAAAAATTGAAAAAAAAAAATATGTGAAAATCGAAAAAAAAACAACACAACATTATTCAACAGATTCTGCATATTAGTATTACGAGCAAATAACTGCTTACAAAAATGGTAACCTGTTGAAAATAAGTTGCCATTCCAGATAAAAATATGAGAATTCAAGCGAAAATGTTTTATTAAACACACTGCCTAGATCACTTTGCTCTTAGTTTCATCTCTATCAATTTGTGTAAAGCCACTTAAAAAAGTGAGCAGAACACATAAGATAGAAACTTACATTTAACACTTGGCTCTGCCAGCTTAATCATGTCAGGGGGCAGAACTTCTGGCACGCCCCCCACACGGGTGCTCACAACCTGTAGACTATATGAATGTACAGAAATACAATTATGATCTTAGAAGTCAAGTTTACATAATCAAGTAACCTGCTTACAGGTTTAAGGAAAAGTCAAAACGGTTTCTTTCACTATTTAAAGAAACAAATATTGTTTGCTAGTTCTATTTGTTGTTGTTTAGTACATGAAAATGTATGTAATCATTACATTTTTTAAGTAAGTACCAGTATTAAATATGAATAAACATGAAATCAAGTAAGTACCAGTATTAAATATGAATAAACATGAAATCAAGTAAGTACCCATATAAGATATGAATAAACATGAAATCAAGTAAGTACCCATATTAGATATGAATAAACATGAAATCAAGTAAGTACCAGTATTAAATATGAATAAACATGAAATCATTATTATGTTTTTAGGAAATTTTATTTTCAAAATGACAGTGATGAAAGCCATGTATATTTATAAACTTACTATTCACATTTATATAAATTGCTTATAAAACAACAACACTAACATACAAACATTTTTTGTTTTTTGATACATCGCAGCGACACAATTATGGCCATATTGGCAACATCCAGCTTACTGGTGGATTAAAACCCCAGATTAATGTCTTGGTAGAACCACCCACAAATCACATGTTCAACAGAATAAATCATTGAAGTATACATACCCACAGCATGCTGCCTCAACAATGGCGATACAGAAAGCTTCAGTGAGGGATGTATTGATAAGTATATCACCCTGCACTAAAACCTGCAAATAATTAACACATATTAGTTGTTTTCATTGGCAAAAAAAATAAATAAAAATGAGAAAAGCAAAGAACAAGTTGTTTTTGCTTTAATCTTATGTACTACATGAGGCAATATAAACTCACAATATAGCATTAATCAAATACAGATGGGATAAACTGCCAAACCAAATGTGACCCTCAGTCATCAACCATTCTTAAAGGTGATATCTGATAGTTTGCCTTTATCTAATACATGTAATAATATCTGACCTCTGTTTTGGGATTTTTGTACATAATTTCTGCAGAAAAAAATCATACTTTAGTCTAAACTTTGACGACTTTCAACAACATCTCAATTTTGTGTCAGTAAAATTAGTTTATCACGACTTCTTCATTCTTTTCAAATCTATAAATAAGAATGATTGGGATTCCTGCTAAAGCAGACACTGACATCACAGTGGATGATGTGGATGAGCTTAAACATAAGTGGTCAAGTGGTTTTCTTAGTTTAAATATAGTTAACAGTAACTGTGCAGCATGGCTCAGATATGAAATAAATGTTTGAAATAATGATTGTGGTGTTATGGTTTACTTTTCAGACAGGTGTAGGACATCAATAAACAGCATTTCGCAAGATATGTTCAGGAAACAATGGTTTATTAGGTTTATGAAAATATTTTGGTCCAAACTGTTGGAAACCACCTTTAAACCCATGATATGAACTCAAGTCACCATTTTCAAACTAACAGAATTAATCCTTTTATGCCTTTTGGATGTGATTTTCCCCTCAAAGTAGTACACATAAAGTGTCATGTGCACAATTTTATACATTTATCTTACAATATCCTGAAGATGTAATCTGAGATATATGACTTGAGCAATTCTTACTTATACCTATTCTGACTAAAGGCTTATACACTTATCTTAGGCAATGAATAAGTTAAGTTAAAAGTTATTTATATACTGACCATTTAATCTTTTGTTGGTGAAGTTTAGTCAATAAAAAATGAATAATGAAGGAATAATGTTGACTCTAGTCAGTTATTTTTACTATTTATATATCATATTTAAAATCCTGCTAGTGACGATATAATGTCTGTTTTTTTCCTGATTATAGCATAGGTATTTTCTATATACACTGCAAGTAATTTTCGTACAGGTATACACAAAAATGCACTGCAACAGGTAAATTAAGCAAAATCATCTGCTGGATCGGACACCTCAACTAATTCATGAATTATCTCTTATATGTATGAAGGGAAAACATGCAAAAATATAGATTTTGGTGCTTATGACATCATTAAAATAACAAAGATAATGTTTTTGATATCTTTATCAAACATGCAGTCATAGTTGTATATCTAACAAAATGTTAAATGCAAATTGATTAACAAAAGTTTTTAATGGCAAAATAACCCTATAAACTACACAAGATGCTTTTTTAATTAAAGAACTTTTTCGTCAAGCATTATATTTCCAGCAGATACAGTAAGTGCCAAAGTACCATTGCCCCAGATACATCAGAGGGATGATCATATCGAGGACAAAAATACTCAAGGAGTTCCAGTGGGGTACATTGGTGAAATGGAAATTGTCTCCTTTGTTAGTTAATATGCTAGGTATTCCAAACAGTAAGCAGGTTCTTTTAGGTGGAATTCTTGGTCTTTATAGCCTGTTCTTTTGTAGATATTGCAATTACAAACAATAAAATTTCTTACTTTTGCATAAATATAAGCTTAAAATCCATTTGAATACTTAGAGATATGTTATTTAAAAAAGAAAGTAGTGGTGTTTGTTTATAATGGTTAACTTGGGTATCAAAAGAAGGACTGAAAAGTCAATATACACTCCAAAGAGCACAGGCATAAAAACCTGAGTAAAACAAATGAAAGAATCTGCATGTACTTACATTTGGGAATTATTCAGGGGAGACTATTCACTTATATCTCTCACTGTACTTACATCTCTTACTTGGCTGTGCTCTAGTGGTCCAAGAAATGTAACTCTATCCTGCAGTTGATACTGTTCACGAATCTCTTCAAGGACAATCCTCTTGGGTCCATCGCCACCTTTTAGGACAAAATTGTAAAAAAAATTGAAAATAATTTTCAGTTTAAATGCATCGGGTTTTTTTACCTTTTCATTTTAAATGCTTCATTTATTTATGCCATGAATATTTTTAGTCTGCTATATTCTATTTTAGATTCTGTCCTTTGTATGATATTAATATACATGGATACTTTAAGTTTGAAACAAAATACTATTTTCCTTTTTTCTTGCAAAATATAACAGCTTGAGACTTTTCTTTAATACTGAAAATCATAGACCTTTACCCACCGGCCCAAATTTCTTTAGCTAGTGGGAGTGGCTTTTGGCCTAATAGTATTTGCAGATATTTAATACATTTATACCTTGTGCTAGTGAAGATGATATTTGCCTGTTCATATACAATATGGGTTGGTTGGGCCTTCAAATTCTTAACCCTTCCATAATTTTCATAATTTTATAAAACTTGTATATGATTTATAAAATTCACCTAATTTTTGTTGAAACAATATGCAACATACTTAAGTAATTGTTTGAAAACATGTATGTATCATTACAAACCCATGGCTGAATCAGCCTACAAATAAACCCTTGGTTTTGTAGATTCTACCAAAAATAAAAGTGATAATTGTTTATGCTATACAAAGACGTAAAATGGCGAATCCGTGAACAAAAGGGTAATAAATTCTTAGGCTGCTTGACATAAATTGATCATGACTATAAACATTGTGTAATTTACATTAGCCTGTTTCCATTGCAAGAGTAAAACAAGAGCATGTAGGTATTAGCAAATAATTAAGAATTATATGTTGTATGTTTAATAACATATGTAGAAAGCTAACGAGATAATTTAATTCAGTGCTTTTATAGAAACATAAAGCTATATTATGCTCCAACCGATGATGAACTGGACATCGGGATGTTTCTCGCACACCACTGGGATGAGGCCTGCCAGCAAGTCCATGCCTTTACGATAAACCAGTCGGCTGATCACCAACACAGTAACTGTAAACACAAGCAAACGGTAATATATAACACATAAAACAATACCACAAGTCACTAAAAAATATATGAATCCATATGAACAATTAAGCTTATTAATTTTGTGTTGTTTTTTTAACTTCTTTGCACCAACACAAAACAGGGCATTTTAGAATTATCCAAGTAATTATTGGCCACAGAAGAACCCATGACAAATGTCTCGGTGTAACAACTGGCACCCATGAAGGCCTCTCAAAATGATGTTTTCATTTTGACTGGGACTATGAGCATCTGGAAAGATGAAGGTCGGTGATCCTTAAGCCAGGAGATGAAGAAATGTCATTGACATTGGCATATGTCCCCCAAAAATGCAATGATACACCTTTAAGCGTAGATATGTAAGATCTTGAAGTTTGACTACAATACTGTCAATAAAACATTACCGGTAGTGATGGCTGATACAGGAAAACAGGACAAGATTAAACAGCTAGTTAGGGTCATGAAATTTAACTCTAACACTCTAGGTGTCTAACAAGGCTTGCAGAATCCTTTCACGACTAAGATTTTGGACAAGTTATTTGTACTGCTTACTATTTATTAATTATATAACAGATCACCGAAACATGACAATATTTTTACTTTTCCACGTAAATTGTGCATAGCAATTAGGAATTATACCATCATGTCCCAGTACAAAGTTTTCTGGGCATCCAGCTTTGAGCTTGAGCTTTACGCCAATTGAGAAATATTATTTGCAAGTGGGGCTAAAAGTATCCATATCTGCATTGTTTTATAACCACATCAGCAAAATAAACATTCTGACCTGTAGACCTTACTTATTTTTGCATATATATATATGCTTTATTTTGACATATTTTTACTCATTTTGACATATAGATCTTACCTTTGCTAGGGTCTCGTTTGCTTGGGTCTGGAACAAACATGGTAGCATCGACAGCGTTAGGTATGACAGATACTGATTCTGGATGAATGCAGCCTCTCAACACGGTGTTCTCTTTGCTGGGTTAGATATAGAAAAGTATTTTTCTAAATGTGTATAAAAGAATAACATCTTGGCAAATGATCTACAATTCATGTGCAGCCATTCAATAAAACACAATTTTGCAAAAAAATTACAACTTCTGTTTTAAAAACAAAAAATTAACCAACAAATTTTAGTGGTTCTTAATGACAGTTTAAAATGAAATTTTAAATTTACTTATTTTACAAGCTTCTGGAAAAGAGACAGGAGTAATGATCTATTCTCGTATTTACAGCATAGACCAACTTAAGAAAATGCATGGCAACAATATCTGTATTATTAAAAGGGAGAGAATCCAGAAAATATGTAGCATCTTTGTAGTGAATGCCTTATTGGATGACCAATCAATGGGTTTGAAGTCTGTGCCACATAATAATGCCACCCAATGAGTCTTCAAGCATAAACCTGTTAATAATTGCTACATGTAATGACTTCCCGCTACAGATACTACCAAAAAGGTGGAAAGAATTAATTAGAGAAAATTTTATTTATTTTTTTGTTACATTGCACTGACAAAGTAATGGCCATATTCGCTATTCCAACCTAAGCATTGATAGATGAAGACCCCAAACATATGTCTGGGTAGAACCACTGGCAAACTGAAAGTCAGCGGGATGTCCTCCCACATTGAAAGTATTGGCCCCAAACTGGACTCAAACCCATCCAGGGAAGAGCTGAAGAGTTACAAGTCGGTGACTTGAACCTCTTAACCACTGGTGCCCCTTGTGATAAAGAATTACTATAATACCAAAAAAAGATTGGCTAAAACTATAATAAATAGTCGTTGATCAGTAAGTACTATAGAAAAACCCAAAACAAGTAAAGAAGATGCCATCAACACCCACCTAGTATGGGAGACACATATTGCATGGCTGGAATCAGCGAGGGAAAATTTGAGGAGCTTGTTAGTGAGGATGGAGCTAGCATCTGCAAAGCCAAACAAAGAGTGATCTGTGAAGACTGCTTGCAGTCCCATGTTCCTAGCATGGAACATTGCCTCATGTGCCATGGTCGAGAAAGCCTGGTAGACAAGAAATATCATATTAGAATGAAAAATAAGTTTGCTTGGGAGAATATTTTACTATGTATTACAAATAAACAGTTATTTTTAATGTTCGCTACTAATCATGTCTTAATTTGAAGTATTTTTTTCATAAACCAATTAGCTATCATAAAGAAGGCTTGGAAACAGAATGGTCTTACCATAAATTGAAAAAAAATCTAATTTGGATTAAAATGTTAACTGGTAAGAAGTGTTCACATTCAAATTAGCTTGATCTATTAACAGCCAATAAAACACGGTATTTTGAACAAGTTACAATGCTGTAAAGCTATAAGTAATTATGCTGAAACTTCTTTTCACCATACATATACCAATATATCATCTGTATTATACTCACAGAATGTCCATGAACAATGGTGATTTTCTCTCGAATGAAGATATTCCTCATTAGAGGGAACGTGGTTAGGATTGTTGGCAGCACGCATTGGTTGTACATCGTTGGGAATGGAAGATAGTATACCTGTAAATAGAAATGGTATTGGAGATTCCATATGAAAATAAAATCTGATCTCAATTAGTTATACACCTCAGAAATCTTATTACAACCCTTAAGCAAGGATACCTATTCATACTGACAGATTGGGACCCAGCGGGTTCCTATATTGTAATTTATCTACAACAAACATGTGGATGTTCATAACAGCAATAGCACTAATGCTGGTGTTTACAAAAACAAGAGATGTATAAAAATATAGCACTGCAAAAATTTATATAAAAAAATCTTTTTTTTTTACATAGGATGTTAATTTTAATTATTTTTATCTTTTTAAAGAAATTGTTAACATTTCATATCAAAATAACTAAGTAAATAATGATACACAGCAGCAAGATACCTTGAGTCCATTTGTAAGGTAGCGAACCCCTCGTCTGTTGCCATAGAAATGGGTAACAACGATGACCTTGTGACCCCGATCAATGAGACACTGGGAAAGATGATAAATGTGACTCTCCACCCCTCCCTGGTTTGGGTAGAAGAAATCTGACACCATACTAGAAAAGGAACAGAGTGAATATATGGGTGCTATTGTCCTTGAAAAAGGTTCAATGAATAACATATCCCTGAAATAATACAGAAAACTAAATCATTAAAGTTCTCATTTCTTTTTCATTACATTAAATAAAAGTATAATCTTGGAATTGGGGGCCATTGGTCAAAGAGTGTAAGGTGAAGGTATAAAAGTACAAAAAATCTACAAGCTGTCAACAAATTAGATGGAGACTTATAACATAAATATGTCAAGCAGTCAACTTTACACAATTATTATAACTAAATACTAATATAATTAATGTAACATAATTTGAGCTTGTTTTGCATTATAATGAACAAACCTGGACAGTTATCCATTTACTAATTTGTCATAGAAAAAAATAGTCAATTTAACGTGCATTCATGGAAATCACCCTCCCTGGTACCCCAATCTCCCTCTCTGGGAGCCTAAGTCTCACTCTTTGGGACCAAGGAAAGATCACATATCTGCACTATGGTTGCAAAAATGTTGAAAATAGCAAAAGATTATAGAACAATTCATCATAAATTCACAGATACTGCTTAAGTTTTAAGGGTTATAAATAATTAACATCACAATATTTATTTTTGACTATGTACATACTTTTCATATGAAGCAGACGTACTAGTGCTATTCACACTTTCGATAGCACAATGTTCACAACTTGAATGAAACTACACTATGTGACATGGACAGTTTCCATGTGATTTCATAGGCACTGATAAGACCGTTAAAGGTAGTCACTGTGTTTTTATTTCTCAGTCTGTTTTACTGAATTTCATATCAAATTTAACAGCTTTTATGAAGTATTTTAATTATCTTAACTATATTTTGATGGTTTAAAAGGTAAATAAAAATACAACTAAAAGAGATACACTGTTCATTTTGTTTAAAGATGAGCCAATAATTTTATTTATGTGTATTTATTCTTCTTTCATTTATCAATATTAAGAATGTAGTTTTTCAAAAATATGAATTTCAAGAGCTTTCCAATGGTGTTTAGCTTTTAATTTTTGGACCACAAGTGAAGAAATTACACGAAAATAAAATTTATGCTTCTACACAATTCATATGAAAATCCCTTCAAGTTGCCATCAAAGATGGCCACCAAGATTTTCACTGATGTGGAAACTATCAAATGTCCTGACCATGACCGACCAGTCATGAAACTATCCTTATAATGCTTGAGCATCAGCTAGGTGTCTATACTCATACCATTTTTCATGACTGATCTGGATTTGAAATCATGGCCACCCATACTTAAGTGACACTCTACTTACTGCACTTCCAGGTCTGATGTAATATCATACCTGGAGTGATTGACACCACATTCATCTGGGAAGGGCCAACATAACATTTTAAATAATTTTTAAAACTATGATTTTACCAAATATGATGTCTCATCTTGATTCTTTAACCTTCTTTTTCTTAGGAACCATATCCAGCTAGTCTGGGACAACTTATGTCTGTAAAGAAAAAAAAAACACCACGTTATTCATGCAGAACATCTTGGACGCAATTAAACTGAATTGATTTGTTTAAATTAATATAATTTTAATTATTCCTGCTGTATTAAAACCAGAAGTAGTATCTTCAGCGGTACACAATACAGATAGCACAGTCAACTGTACAAGTTAGCAGTGGAAGAAACCTGTAGATATTGCTAGTGTGCCAAAAGGTACAGTTTTTAAATTTCATTTGTAATCAATTCATTACAGGTCCTTAAATGTGTATCTATCCGAACATGAGTAGTTTGGATTTTTCACATTTTAAATTGTATAATGGTAAGATGAATTGCAATGATTTGATAAGTATGCACTTAATAAAAACAATCATACAAATATAGTACGAACTGAAAAAGGCCGAAGTCGTAGTCGGATTTTTTTTTTAAATCTTCATTAGTAAATTATATTCTAACAAGGCAAACATCAAATATATTCATTGTTATTGAAAACCTATAAATAAATAAATTAATGCTCATAAAATAATAGTAATAACTGACATTTGTCAATAATACATCTCCTTATTTCAGTGACAGCAGTAAAAAAAAACACGATATGGTCCAAAGGTTTCCGCATGAAACGGTGGGCCGAATGTAAATGATCTGCGAATTTTGATTGGCTGGTTTAAAACCGGCGGTAATTTCACAAAAGCAAGAAGGCAGTTTCATATAAACAAATACCAAATTTGTGTTTTTCTGGCATCATACAATAAGGTGGGTAAAATAAACTATTTGTTTTAAACATATTTTGCTTTCTCTTGTAAATGCATATAATCCAAGGGATTAATACATTTTAAATGTCAGTTGACACGGTTTGAAGTGTTCCCACGGATCTCAGTTGTCAACAAGTTTACAGTTAAAATGTCATTCAATCTGATTTTTATAATGAAAGCTAGTAAAAGCTGTTTATTTTTATGTACAGTCATTTAGGAGTTGATGTTGTCATTGTTATCACTTTGCCCACAACCTGGGTAGAAAGTACTAGGATCTGAGTACCTGGAGCGATGTGCATTAGGTGCATTACCTAGGCCTAGGGTTGCATAAGCATCTACATTTTGTTGTTGATTTTGGGGACCCTTGTATCAAGTGTTAGACATCTTTACCATTACCTGGCCACAAATGCTTTCTGCTTCCTCATTTGAAATACTATTTAAAACTCTGAGATGCAGTCATAGTTAGGAAATATAAAGCATTATAATTATTGACACTGATTTTAATGATGAAAGTCCAAGCCATAAATAACTGAATGCAACTTGAGAGCAACAACACTATCACGCCCTTGAAGGTATCAGGGTCATAAAGGCCCAAATCTGATACAGCCCATACCAAAAAAGCCCACATTTTAAGTATCGGAACGGCCCACAAATAGGGCATTAGGGGAACATAAAGGTCCATATATGTGTTGTAATATGTACATGTATGTCATCGATTTGTTCAAGTAGCATCTTGGTCTTTCTGTGTGTTATTAAATGTATTATTGTTTCGCAAATCCCCTTATCTATTAATTACTGTCGATTCAAACAAGTAATTGATGTCAATAAAGATGATAGGAATGCTGCACTTTCATCTTGGAAGTGTTAGTATTGCAGGTCTTTAACTTTCTTTCAGTTACTTCTATTTTTGAGGCAGATTTTGTTAGTTTGAAGGTGTTCTTTATAAAATACTATTAATTTTCTTGATTTAAACACTTTTGAAATTAACACGAGATAAACTTGTTGTGAATAAAATTTCAATTATGGTAGGGCCTTTGTGGTATAGGCCCTTCTGGTCTAGGCCATATCAGTCCAGGGCTGTTTTGGTATTTCAGCCCAGGGCTCTTTTGGTATTGGACCTTTTCGGTTTTGGGCCTTTTTCACCCTGATTCTGCCTGAACACGTACATAGTTTATTGAATCTCTTATTTTTTGTGTTTTTTTATATATTAAACAAAAAAATGGTTAGATTTTAACCATTTTTCTTTCTTTTTTTTATCATTTTCTCTTTATTGTTCAGCAAAATGGCCAGTAGACCAAAAAAGCAAAAGATTACTATGGATGTGGTTCCTATTGATGAAGAAGAGGAAGATGAAAGTGATGATGAGGATGATGGAGAGGCTGGTGACAACCTGTTTAAAGTTCCAACCTTAAAGAGAAAACTATTAGGTAAGCTGGCTGGGAGATAGCACTGCTGACTTTTTAATTCTAAACCTTTAAACACAATGCTATTAATTAAGTACCTACTATAACTATTCTGAAAGGTATCACCTATATTTAGTTGCAACTTTTTAAGTTTTTTTAAATAAAAAAAATAACATGATACAAGTAAGGAAAGAGAATTGATATTGGTATTCATTGTAAAATTATGTTTCTAGAAATCTACATTTCTTTGTAATCTTGAAACTCCGTTTTAGATCATGGTGCCAATTAAGTATACTTTTTAATTTTATTTCTTTTGTTGCAGCTGATTTCAGTCGCCCAAGTGTTGCGTCTTCATTGTTTGCTGCTGATTCAATGAAAGTCTTCCTCCGGATCAGGCCGTTCACTAAACAAGAGATTGATACTCATGAAGACCAGGTTAGTTTGTCATTCTGCATATATAAATAAACAACATTCCGCAAAAGCTCAAGCTGTAGAGCGTTGGCTTGCGGATCGGGAGGTCGCAGATTCAAATCCCGGCCGGGTCAAACCAAAGACTTTAAAGTTGGTAGTAGTGGCTAACGCTCGGGGCTAAGGGAACAGCATAACGACTGACTTGTCATTGTCAGTATAATGAACCGACCAGGTTCAGTCCCTGGGCACCTCATAAGTGCCCCTTTGCTATAATGATAGAAATGTCGCTGCACAGTATCTGCAAAAATGCCGGCAAATCCCATCCCATAGCTATTATGACTTGTATGTCAATTCATTATCCCTTGGAAGTCAGTTGATTAAGGTAAATTCTTTAGTTTGTCATAGCTTCACTTATCAAATTATTGTTAAGTTAAATTTAAGCCTATTTATTTATAGTTGATTAGGACAAATTATTTCCTGAATCGTCTCCAGGTACGGGAGGCTCCAGGTTCAAACACGTGCCGTGACATACCTGAGTCGTAAAAAAGGATAATGGTATTGCTTCCTTGTTAATGCTCAGGCAGATATAAGGGTTGTTCCATGACTGATTGGCATAGTGTCAGGATGATGTGACTGAGCAGCGTTTTTTTTTTCCTCATTGGGAATGGGTCCGGTACCATCAAATTGGGAATTTTTCGAATCGTGAAAGGTGCCAAATTGGGAATTTTCGCATCGTAAAATTAGGCTAATTGGGAATTTCATGTACAAGGTGAATATATTACAATATTTGCATAAATGTGAATGGTTTTGCATTCTTTGTATGTAAGTTTATTGACTTGAGAGGAATAAAGTGAAAAAAAAGTCTTAAAATAGTTTTATCAGCATGTTTATTTGAAACATGATAATGTTTCTGCTAAGTGATGGTGCAATAAAATAAATCACCTTGATGAAGAAAAAGTTGAAAACTACATGTATATCTGATCATAATTGTTACCTTATAAACAACTGTTTCTCATATTTTATGTCGGTTGGGTTTTCAATAATAAGAATATATGACAAAGTCCTATGAGTATTGCAACATATACCAAACTCTGTCAGACTGTTGTGACCAGTGTTGTTATTAATATAACCATCTAAACTTAAGTCTTTCTGTTTATAACATTAAAAATATTGATTACTCACTTTGAAAAAACAATTCTCAATCGGGACCAAAACGGCAACAGAAAAAAACATGGGATCAAAATTCGAGACGATGTGCCATTTAAAGGTTTTAGACATCTTAACGTGCATGATTTAACTCAAAATCTACTGGGTTTTTTTGAAAAAC
The DNA here is from genome assembly GCA_007844125.1 of Sinonovacula constricta. NCBI lineage: Eukaryota > Metazoa > Mollusca > Bivalvia > Cardiida > Solecurtidae > Sinonovacula > Sinonovacula constricta. The sequence continues at coordinate 27,168,858 of CM017566.1, read as the reverse complement.
AATGATTGTATTTAAAAGTTATCCATTGCTCTTTCATAATACGCTATTACCTGCATAAAGTCTTAATAATTTGGACGATTGTCATTTTAAAATTTCGTAGCAGCCATGCCTTTTTTTACGTCAACAGAAAATGCGATTTACGGTAAAGGAATTTCTCGCTGTTAGCCAATCAGCGTATCCCAAACTGGGGAAATACCATCGCGTCATTGTTTTTGCCACAGCGCGTCACACATTCTGTGAATCGACTGGTTTATGTTTCTATTTTCATACCTCATGGTTTGCCAATAGATATTGCAAACCAGTCTCTAACATTTTGTTCGTACCTATAACTTTTCGATCCTAGCGGCGTAAGTGAAAATGAGTAAGAATTGAACGGAATTTTGTTTGTTTTTGATATTTTTCTACTTTTTTGTGGGTTGTTTTTGATGAAATTAGGAAAAATGCTTCTTCGGCGTCAATGGGAAGGGTCCGTTCCCGGAATTGGGAAGGGTCCGTTCCCGGAATTGGGAAGGGTCCGGTCGCGAAATTGGGAAAGACCGGTACCGATTGGGAACGGGTCCGTTTACCAGACTCGGCTAAAGAAGGAAAAAAAACGCTGTTGAGTGTGGTATCATGTAAGGTGTTCACAGCATGCTGTACACAGTAAAGGCAGCACTTTATCTGCTTCAGGTGGACACTGTCTCTAGATAACTGAAAAACTGTTGGTGTTACGATAAACCTAATAAACATATACATACTATTTATTAACCTCAACCGTCTTTTTTTCCTAGGTAGAACCAGAATCCAGGTATCATGTATGGCTAACATTGTTTAATTAGTTTAGATGAGCAGACATGGGACCCTCCAATCCATAGACCTAATGTTTTATCCACTAGTCCTCTTCCTATGGTTGCGATGAAAAGTCTGAAGGTCATCATTTATAGATGATATCAGCAATGTCATTTTATTCATTCAAGCAGGGCTAAGTGTGAAACAGGCAAAATTTATAACGACCGATCTGCTTAAACATCCAATTAAAGTTTCTGTCAAAATTTTGAAGTAAGTGCAGTCAGACATGAGTCTTAGTTGATAATCAATTGATTACTTAGTAATGATAAAATATCACCAAGAAATGATCACAAACACTAAGAGGTGATATACTCTAGATTAAAAAGAAAACTTAATATATAACAACTCAGAACAAGAGCTGATATACTGTTGTATGAATACTGATTATTGTGTTAAATAATTTTTATTGAAATGCTTTTCTTTCTGTTTATTTAAACCGGCCACAATAACTCAAGTGGTAGTGTGTCAGTTTGTGGATCTGGAGATTGCGGGTTCAAACCCCGGCTTGGTCAAACCAAAGACTTAAAAGTTGAAAGGAGTGGCTTCCCTAACGCTTGGGACTAAGGGGACAGCATTACACCTGACTTGCTGGTGCCAGTATAAAGGACCGGCCGGGTTCAGTTCCTGGGACTGGTACCCCTGTGCTATAATGATAGAAATGTTGCTGCACAGTATCAACAAAAGATGCCGGCAAATCCCAAATAATGCTGTATTAGTGTTATTATTATTACTGTTTCATTATATAAATAATTGTGATCAGTATCTAATTTACATGATTATTTCAGATTTAATTGTCAACTGTTGCTCTTTTTTTGTACAGAACATCAATTCCTACCTGTTTTATTTCTAGGGTTGCCTGACAGTAGAATCGGATACTACCGTTAGTACACATGCACCAAAAGATTCAAACCAGTCTAGAAACTCCAAGCACACTCAGACAAAAACAAACATGAAGTACTCCTTCTCACAGATCTTTAATGAAAACACTACTCAGAAGTCTTTCTTTAATTCGACCATGCTGGGGATGGTCAAGGAGTTTATAGAAGGACAGAACTGTCTAGTTTTCACCTATGGAGTAACTAGCTCTGGAAAAACATACACAATTCAAGGTAGGTTGGTTACAGTGTGTGTAAAGGTGGTATTCTACAGTTTCAACAAATTTTTGTTGCATGTAGAAAAAAAATCTTGTGAAATGCAGTTAACTAAATCTTATCTGACATTGAAATCTTTTTGCTGATCTTGATCAGAAATTCTCATTATGCCTCTTTTTATAGATTTGTTGAACATGAACATTTAATTTAAATTTAAAAGCTGGAACTTTTTTTTATATACAGTTGGGAAAATGACCTATAACTGTGAACATGGGAATATCTGCAAAGAATAAAATAAGAAATTATTTGGAAAACTTCCTGTCAAGCAGAAGTCCACTTTTGAGCACCCATTTTTTTAATGGGACAATTGTCCTGGTCCTCTCGATGGCATTGATTAACTTTCTTTGTTACCATTTCTTGGAAACAGTTTAAGTTCAAACTTAGAATACTTTCTCACTATCAAAACTGTAACCCATTTTAATAAGGCAGGCAAGCCTTACCTTGCTTTTGGCACAGATATGCCACTTTTTGGTTGGAGGTGGGCGGGTTCGAGTCCCAGTTGGGACGAGACCTTTCATGTGGGGGTTGTTTTCCAGCTAGCTTGTCATGCGACGATAGTTCTTTAACTGCCCTACAGTGTTTTTAATTTCTATTATTTCTTTAATTTCTATTCTTAGTTTAAGTCCATAAACAAATGCCTAAAAATGTTAATTAGTGCTGCCCAAGCAGTTATCTGCCACCTTTTAGGTAACATATTTTTAGGTATTGTTAATTCACAATGTTATCTCTCCTTGATGCAGGTAATCCAAAGGATGCAGGAGTCTTACCACGAGCACTGGATGTATTGTTCAACAGCATCAGCGGCCGTCAATATGAAGGCATGAACCTCAAGCCAGTGTTATTTACCAATGTAGAGAAATTAACTCCAGAGCAAGAGATGGTGGAGAGAAGAATCAAGGAAAGCGTTATGAAGCTCAGTTCAGATGATGTAAGTCCAACTCGGGAAATGTTTTGTCTAGACTATGTACACATCGAGGGCGCCAGTGGCCAAGCAGTTAGACTCTCTGACTTGAAACTCCTCAGCCCCGCACCGCTGGGTTGGAGTCCCGGTTAGGGCAAAAACTTTAATGTGGGGAGGTTTTCCAGCTAACTGACGGTGCGCTGGTGGTTCTACCTAGACATAAGTCTGGGGTCTTTCACCACAAATAATTAGCTGGTCGTCACTAATATAATCATAATTGTATTAGTCTGGTGTAACAAAAAATGTCATATATCATGATACAAATCAGATTCTTTAATAAAAAGTAGTCCAGTGTACTATTTGATTTGGTAATTTTTGATAACCATACCTGCTTTGCCATGTGTAGGAAGTGTTTTACTTTTCATGGCAATTAGTGGGTTTTCTCCTTTTGTAAATTAGTATCCGTGGCTGAGTGGTAAGAGTCTCTAACTTGTAACTCTTCAGTGGGTTCAAGTCCTGGATGGGGTAAAAATGTTAATGAGGAAATGTCTTCCAGCTGATATGCTAAAGCACAACTTAAAATAATTAGTTGCACATCATCAACATGATAGTTGTGTCCGTACATTAACAAACTAATTTTTTTTTTAAATCACTGCAGGATATTGACATGATCAGCATGCTTGGAGATGACGCCTCTGTTTCACTGATCAACTCCACAATATCCTCAGAGGGTTCCAATATATCGTCCCTGAACTCCAGATTCTCTGATCAGTCTAGGGCATCAACCTCATCAGCTATGGATGGAAAGGGTCAGCAAAACTTATTGAACTTTTTTCATTTTACACAATCAATTCATTAAATTATTTCTCCCTTTTCAGAGTTGCTAATTGTAATGTACCATCATGTTAGATTCAGAGAGTAAAATATGTTTGTTTAATCTGACATTTATTTGAATGAAATCCTCTTGACAAGTTATAAGTAACTTTGGAACCTTTTTAAGCATACATTATAAGGACAAACCCCTTTTTGGTCTCCTTGATGATATAAAATTTTGTCAAAATTAAACAGTTTTGATCATCAGAAAGTTAACTTAAAATTCTGAAACTCTTCTCTTCTCAATTAAATTGTGAATTGTTTTCTTTGAAAAGCTTTAAAAGCAAGCTTTTAAAGCCTACGATATATATATATAATATATATGTAATTTCATATTTTTTTAACTTAAGTTCTTGTATTTATTAGTTGGGTTTATCATCCCACCAAGAGTATGTTAGTACTGGTGTTTTCCATTTGTAGCTAATATAGTGCTGCCTTTACTGTGTTTACATCTGGCATGATACCACAAACGTCCTGACACCGAGCCTACTAATCTTGGAACTACTCTTTTATTTGTTTGAGCGTTATAAAAGGCTCTACCATTACCTTTTTTATTGAGTGGTATGTCCAGGTTTTAACCCGCGGCTTCCCACACAAGGAGTCAACTTAGGTAACTGACTTGGTTATGTTCTATTTTAGAGTCTCTTGGCAGTTCGGAGCATCTGTTCGATCTTCTGGGAGAGAGGGTTAGGGAGGAGGCAAAAGTTAATGTCGGCGGACAGGACCAGATCCAGTACTCAGTCTGGGTCTCCTTTGCGGAGATCTATAATGAACAGATCTTTGACCTGTTGGTACCAGTGTCCAACAAGAAAAATGCACGCCGACCTTGCCTAAAGCTGAGTGAAGACCAGTCGGGAAGCCCATATATTAAAGGTTAGTGTGTGAAGATTGAATTAACAAAATTCTGTTGTTTGTTTTTCCAATTCTGCAGGGTTTTTTATGTTATGTAAGACTTTAATCACTGGTTGTGTAAAAAAAAATGTTGTAGTTTTTAATATAATATAGAGACCTTACTTATAAAGAAGCTCATTGATAAGGCAATTCGCTGAGAAGCTTGTACGAACTTGAAAGAAAGAATTTTCTTTTTCTTTTCTTCATAAAGTTGGATCTGTTTCATAAGAAAAATAAGTATCATGCCATATTTTACAAAGATTTATAACTGTTAAATATATTTACATTGCTGTTGTCATACATCTCAGATATAAAAGAATAAATGTTTGATGCTTTTTCAACTTTAACTGTTTCATAGTTATAGAACAACTTCATTTTATGCCATACCATAACATGTTGTAATAATAATAATTTTCACTCCAGGTTTGAAATTGATCCATGTTGCAAATGCTGATGAAGCATACAAACTGTTAACTATAGGGCAGCGAAATCTTCAAAAGGCCTGCACAAAATTGAATCAGAACTCCTCCAGAAGGTACTTTATCCTTAGTAGTTATTTATATAAGTATTTGGCGTTGTTCTAAGAGTATTAATGACAAATTTAAAAGCATTAATTGTAAGTGTATAGGGCCATATTAATTAATTCAATGCATTTGTAAGTAATTTGCCATTAGAATTTGTAGTCTTAAATTGCCAGTTTTTAATTTGTTTTTTTTTTTTTTGTAATGATTATTTTGTAAATGAATTATGCTAATGATTTGTCTCTCCAACTAGATATACATTCATTAGTCTAGTGTAAATCTTATTAATGGAATTATAATTAGGACTTCTTTCCGTCTTTTTATAATTAGGACTTCTTTCCGTCGGTCTATGATTAGGACTTCTATCCGTCGATCAATAATTAGGACTTCTATTAAACTATTGAGGTCATACTAAGAAATACTAAGAAAAATAGTGCAGTGACCTAGTCTGGGCTATAACTTAGCCATTGGTCAAGGGATCTTTAGATATTTGCAGTGATTAGAATGTGTTAGGGTGCAATACCTCCAAAAGTCAAGGTTTAACTAAGAGGTCATCGCTTAAAAATAAGTGCTTTTGAGTTAACAATGCATGCATGACATATTGCCCAAATGTTGTGTTTTCATTTGCTATTAAAATAAATACTTATTCACTGAAAAGTATATTTCACTGAAGAAGTTATAATTAAATAAATAATGCAGAAGTCCTGTCAGTGTCCAATGATGAGTTAATCCTTGCTCACGTATTGTGTGCCTTCACAGGTCCACGTGCAGATAACCTGGCATCTCTGGGCTATACGGGCATGTGGCTCTAGCCCAGAGACTGAGGACATAACCGATGGGAAAGGTGACGGAATAAATCATTTTAAACCAATTTTACCTTAACAAGAACTTATATGCTAAGTTGTTGCTATTTTAAATTTTACAATTTGTGTACTGAATTATAATGATTCATTTCTGTTTCAGTCACTGTATTTTCAACATCAAAGTGCTACAAGTGGTGGATGCAGAGAATCCTCATGTGTCGCGTATCAGCATGTAAGACGTTTCACATCATTGAGGTGTTCACCTTTCCGCTGTGTCCGTTCTTATAGATATGGTCTAACAAATTGAAGACAGAGACAAGCTTTACAAGAAAATATATTTCATTCAGCAAACAAGTTTTACTTTAAAATGCAAAATAAATCAGATCAGTATATCATCTTTCTTTAAAATTAAATTTAAAGCTTGTGAAATTCCACTTACTTAATTCTCGTAAAAACTAAGTATGATAGGTACAGTCCAAAGTTTGTAGTTATATATATAATACAATCAAAACTATAATTATATAATATAATTACAAACAGTTGTATTTAAAACACTTGTTATCGTATGATTTACTATGAATGATCTGTAGGTCCTAATGAAAAAAGAATTGATTATTTATACAAGTAAAGGTATTTGAGAATGTAACAGAGTAAAATAATAACTTTCAGAACAAAATCTTCTCATGCCTATGAAAAAAAAGCATTTAACATAAAATATCTAATCAATACATAAAAAGAGTAGTAAAATTGGGTCATCTAAAGTATACAGTCTACATTTTTTATACTTCATTGGAACAAAGAACGTATTGTTTCATGACACATGCATATCATACGTTTTTGGAAACTGAACCTGGTAACACAATCTGTAGAGATTGTGTGGGTTCTAGTTCCTTCAAGAGAAATACTTCATAGGAGGCTAACATCTGGTTAGTGGTTCATGGCAGACATAAATCTGGGCTCTTTCTTCATCAATAATTGGCTGGACGTCCCAAATTATAACTGTGTTGGTGTGATGTTACTAAAAATTATGTAACTCTAAATATATGCTTGACACAAGTATGTGATAGTTATACACTGTATTAATTACCTTTCACACCTGTGTAGGTTGTCCCTCTGTGATCTGGCAGGATCAGAACGTTATGGAAAGACAAAGGCTTCAGGTGCACGCCTTAGAGAGGCCGGCAACATCAACACCTCACTGCTCACACTGGGCAGATGCATAGCAACATTACGGTACAACCAAGCAAACAAGTGAGTACATGATTCATCATCATTTTGGGTTAATGACAGTTTGCGTTTTCCTTTACATAACAGGAGCCTCCTTTCAAAAAGATTTGGCATGTCTTATTCTCCTTAATATGTTATATAAAATAAATATATTTATTTAGGAGGGGAATTATAATTTATTCCACTGCCTATAGAAAATACATTGCTTGAAACTCAATACTGAACAAATTGCCAACTTTAAATAAGAGCACATGCAAAAGTAAGACCGTAAATTACGGCGTAATGTTAGAGAGCCTCAGATTGGCTGAGATGTTGATAATAAATTACACGACTGACCATTCAGAAGAGGTGTTTTATCCCTGTAGCTAATACATAACTGAAACCATTAGATAAAACAAGCCAAGGCCTATTATACTGTGACTTATAATCAGCCATTGGAAAAATTAAGGAAACATTATACCTCAACAAAATTTGAAGATATATCCAAGTCTGATCCTGTAACTTAAACATAATTGTGGCAATGCTATGCATTTAATCATGTTTCCTTTGCAAATTAAAAAGCTCTAAGGTATCTTTTACTAATTGCAGTCACGTTCTTAGGCTCTTTTGGCCACCAATAAACAGAATATACTTAATATAATTAGCATTACTGTTACAAAAGCCTTTTCCTTTTTTTTTTCTTTTTTTTTTTACTTTATTTTATTTTTTAGGGATCACACGAAAATTGTCCCGTTTCGGGAGTCCAAGCTGACAAGATTATTCCAGAACTTCTTTGTTGGTCATGGGAAAGCCGCTATGATTGTAAATATAAACCAGTGTGCTTCGATGTTTGATGAAACACACCATGTCTTCAAGTTCTCTGCTGTTGCAAGTCAGGTAAATAGTAATAAATGTTTCTATTATCTGTGTAATTACATTTTCGTGTAAAATCGTCAGATTAATTATTTTATATAAAATCTCAATATCTTCAATCATACTATTAAAACTTCTTTAGCTGTTTTTCTTTGTGCTTGCTGATCTTGTATTTAAGTTTTGTAGCCAAGTTTGTTTTACAATTGCATTGTTTTGTTTCAAAACAAGTACTATTGCATATATATTTTGACAGTAAAATTATTGCTTTTAATATATTTTTGTGTGTCTTCAAGAATCTATTGTATGAATAAGCTAATAATATTTACAGAAAAACCATATGTCCATATGTCTATGAGCTATTTAGATTCATGCATTTATTTGTACAGGTTACTTTTTACCTAAAATCATGTGATTTAGCAGACCACTAAACTGCAATATATCTGTTCATATGAGTTTTTTATGTAAATTTCTGCATTCAATCATAGTGGAAAACTGCACAAAGGTGGGGGTTTCTAGCTGACAGGAAACGTTCTGGGATTCTTCTAAAAAATGTCAAGAGTTTCCACCCAAAGAAGCTGGATTTTACCATAATGGCTATAATTGAATTGGTGCGGTTTAGTTCGTAACTTAATGAAATATCTCTGTACATGTATAGGTGATCATGCAACCCAAGCCAGTGTTTATCCAGCCCAAGATGCCAGTGTCAGCACCCATACCCAGGGCATCCATCTCGTGGGCAGCACCCTGCACGCCAAGTAAGTAAAAATACGTAACATTCAACAAGTCTTTCCTTCGGCGCCGTATGACCTATCAATTGTTGGTGTGCCGTAAAACCCTAATACAACAAGTCTTTTCTGCTCGTATGAGTGACTAATGGAATAATCATATTTGCATATATGAAAGACTTCATTCTATTTTGTCCACATACTTTGCTTGTACTTGCTTGAATGTTAAAAAAAAATAAAGGTGACTTTAGTATAATCAAGAGATTGTTAAAGATTGGATTCATATTTAAAACAGTAATAAACACAAAAAGACAAAATTGAGCACTTTTTGCTTCAATATGAGAATCAAAGGGACATATTTTTGCTTATTGCAGGCAAGGTGAAGCCAGCAGTAAGTGAGGTCTGCCCTCTTCCTGGGGAAGATGAGGATGAGGACTTGGAGGATGATGAAGATGAGGTTCCACAGCAATTGTACACCAGAAAAGACATCGAGGTGACATACAGCACTTTAGAATTGCTTCTTTTCTTTGCCTTTATGTTACATTTCAGTGATTTCTTCAATGTATTGAAGCACTTTAAGTATAAAATCAACGAATTTTTACATTCTATTTTCTGGAAAACATAAAAGCTTGCATTTTTTAATAAAATCTTAACTTCCTTTGGTCACTGTCATAATACAATGTAAACTTATTCTGCATGATATGATGAAGTTAGAATATAAACTGCATTAATTCCATCAGTGTCCAATGATGAGTTAATCCTTGCTCACATATTGTGTGCCTTCACAGGTCCACGTGCAGATAACCTGGCATCTCTGGGCTATACGGGCATGTGGCTCTAGCCCAGAGACTGAGGACATGACTTACTTTAAGATTATGCCTGTTCATGCGGGGGGAAAAAAGCTGAATGATCACTGCCAAGTTTAAGTAAATATTATATTGAATAAAGTCATTACCATTTTTATGACAAGGTGATCAGCTTCGTCTGATATGCTTTAATAATTGAAAACTAGGTTAAGGTAAAAATGCTTATGTTTTCGTTGTTGTGTGCAGGAGCTGTTGCTGTTGATTGAAAGCCTCCAAGCCCAGCTGGTTGACGAGCAGAAATCCAAGGATCGACTGGAATCTGAGATCCGTAGGGAACTGTGTGATGAGATGGCTGAGCAGTTTAGACTTATGGAAGAACACTGCAGGTATGTTATAAAAATCATTAACTGGTGCCATGCTTTTTAGTTATAAAAATATATTTTTGGTAAATGCAGTAAAAATTACAAACTTGCAGATCAACCCAACTTTATGGTCAGCATTTTGTTCATATGTTTAATAAATGTTAGTTTGTGGTTGTAAATATGAGAGACATTAGTGAATAGTCTCCCCTGAATAATCCTTCAATGCAAGTAGGTCCTTTCATTTGTTTTACTTGGTTTTTATGGTTGTGCTGTTTGGACTGCATGATGACTTGTCTGCCTTGCTTATGATACCTAGGTAAACCATCATCAACAAACTCTTCCATTTCCTTTTATAAATAACAAATCTCTAAGTATGTAAATGAATTTTAAGCTTATATTTATACAAAAGTTAAGTAATTTCACTGTTTGTTATTGCAATGTCTACAAAAGAACAGGCGATAAAGTCCAAGAATTTCAACTAAAAGGACCTACCTACTTTTTGGAATACCTCGGATACTATCTATCAAGGGAGACAATTTCCATTTTACCACAGTACCCCATTGTGCATGTAAAAAAACATTCACTGGTATTTTTTTAAGTTGGAAAATCTTGACCTGCTAAACACCAATTACATTAGGTGTCCGTAAAAACCGAAGATTGAGATCAACCTGCTATGAGCTGTTGTGTTACGATCTATGCTTTCTGCTTCTATGTTTTTACCAATGCATAATTTGTCAGCAACTAAGAAATAACACGGTTTGACACTAACTTATTTTTGCATGTGGTCCGCAGGACCTGTTGCCTGTAAAAAGTACTGGTCCTTCTCTTGAAGTACTGGTCCTTCCAATCCTGAATACAGTTTTTATCAGAATATACATTCTCAACATATCGTTACGTTATTGGCAGACTAAATAGAACTGATTTCACGCACGTTTAAGATGCAGAAACCGGCTTCAGCGCTTTTTGGAAAATGTGTCCTCCTGCTTATTTAATGACTTAAAAAAAAAGTGACAAACTTTTAAGATGATGTATAAGTCATTATTTTACTTATTAATTTGATATTTTTGTTCCATAAAAATGTTTGCATTGCATTTTAAACCTCTTTTTTACAAAGTCTGCAGAGGCCAGCAGAATAAACATGTTCTCTTTTAAGCATCTTGGGAACCTGGAAAAAATGTTGTTTATTGTATTGGGGTTTGTCGAAAAAATAATTTGTCAGCTATTTCAAAGAAAATTTCATGCGGACTCTTGCAGTTTACTGGTCCAACAGACCAGCCAGGTTTCACTGGTTCTTCTTAAAATCAACTGCTCTGACCGATAGACCATAGTTAGTTTCAAACCCTGAATAAGCATCTGTAATTCACAATTAATGTAGCCAGATAAAAGTTGAAATTATCCAACTGTCTTCACCATTTTCTGTTAATGAATGTCCCAGTGAGCAGATCCGTATGCGTGAAGAGAGTGTGGAAGAAATGTATGAGAAGAGGCTGGAATTAGTGCAGAATGCTGAGCGAGCAAGACGACAGAATCTTGAGACCAAGAAAGATGATGATGATGAATGGGTGTCCAGTGTGCTCTTGCATCAGGAACAAGTCAAAGTGCAGGTAAATTTTTGATTTATGATATTCTTTGTATAAAATGTGAATCTCTGCAATTCGATTAGTCATTCAGTAACTTTATAAAATAGAAATAGCATTCTGCTTTTGTTTATTATTGATAAGTGTATAATTAAAGTAGATAATTTGTGTTAAAAGATAAGTTAAACAGAGAATACATAATCTACATTTAAATGGTTATTTTGGCTGAGAGATTAAATTATACCTCAGTCTATCTCTGCATGGCAGTGAAATGTTGAGTCCCAGATTCATGCCCTTGCAGAATCCTTTTTTCACTCGAGTTTTTGCTAAAATGCAAGTTTTAAATTCCTGAATTTGTTCTTGTAGTACCTTTAACACAGTTATATAGCAATACCATAACCATGCCACATTGAAGGTGTATTAAAATAGAAATGGTAATATTCTGTTTTTGTAAGAAGTATTCTTACAAGTATAAACATTTGAGCTTGATCAAAATGTCAAATTAAAAAATTTTCTGCAAATGGGGCCATGTCTCTGTCTTTAAGCTAATCAGCTGTGTGCCACTTGATGGTTTTGCAGAAACATTGTTGGTGAAATGTTTAATATAAACATATAAAAATACAATCATCATTGGCTTCTTGTACCGGACCCCTGGCTTGATCTCAGGCCACAACATACCCATATTTGTTAAAAATTGTAGTGGTATTGCTGCCTTGGTAAGACTCAAGCATATATATGGTTAGCTTAACAAGTGGTCAGCCCAGTGTCAGGATAATATTACTGGGTGTGGTTTCATGTGGCTTATGCCAGGTGTTCTCAGCATGCTATACACCGTGATGGTAGCACTGTATCTGCATCAAGTTGACAACATCTCCAGATTACTGAAATATAGTTGGCGAAATGATAAACCCAACAATCAATTTTGCATTGTATTTGAGGCAATTATAATGCAGTTTCACTCATGTCCACATGGTATGTCTGTATCCAGAGGCGTGATGAGAAGATCACCACACTCAAGGATGAGCTGTCAGAGATAAAGGACCAGTTGAGAGTGCAGAATGTTGCCAAGGAGGAACTGCAGGCCAGAAACACAGAACATGAAACAGAACTGGCTCAGCTCAGGTCACACACATGCACATCAACAGACACGGTATGTATGCTTCTGTCATAAACCTGTATGGCCACACCAGCTGCAATAGCTAAATTGGTGGAGTGTTTGTTTGCGGATCGGGAGGTCGCGGGTTCGAACCCCTGCCAGGTCAAACCAAAGACTTAAAAGTTGGTAGTAGTGGCTTCCCTCCTAACACTCAGGTCTAAGGAGACAGCATTACGCCTGACTAAGTTTCTGTATTTATTGTGAAGTTTAAATTATTAATAAGTTAGAAGCTGACTTAGTATTGTTACTTTTTCTTTATGTTTTCCCAAACCATTGTCTGGGCAGTTTGTTGGCTCTGTGTATGTTGTAATATAAGAATATTCATCACCAAGCAAACTTCTTTACTGGTTCTATAGATTATAAGAAGGAAAAAAAACAACGACAAAACTTCTTGTCAAAATAACTAATAATGTGAGCCAAGTTTAATTTCAATTGCTTGCCCGTTGCTTATCTTTCACACACAAATTGTGCTCTTCTTTTTTTTCAGAGTGAGAAAGACATCCATATTCAGGAGTTGGAAGATAAAATCAAATCCCTGCAAGAGACAGTAGATGCTCTTAAACAGACCTTGGCACAGGTTAATATTCCCTCTAGTTCACAGGTTTATATTAAATCTTTAAGTGTCCTGGGGGGTATCTTTGATCAATTTTCCATTATTTTACTTTAAAAAAAACAACAAATTTTGTTTTAACTTAATAAAGATTACCTCTAATTACTGATTTACATGTGAATGTGTTTTCCTACATTTTAGGAGAATAAAAAGTGGACTAGAAATTAAAGATTTAACTTATAAATATAATTAGTATCATTTAGAGCCTTGGTTATATTTTTACAATCAGAATTTGATTAATTATTGTAATTAGATATGCAATTAAAATTGTGGTTAATTTAGTGTGTGCCCATGGTGAGCAGTTAGAATCACCAACTTGTTACTCCTATGCCCCTCAAAGCCTGGGTTGAAGTCCTAGTTTAGGGATAGCTTTCATGTTGGGAGGTCTTCCAGCTGACCTGGTGGGTCTTCCTAGAGTAAATCTGGTGTCTTTTTTCATCAATAATTAGCTGGACACTGCCAATAGAACCATTATTGTGTCAGTGCAGTGTAAGATAAATATTTAGTTTATCTAGATAGAATAATTAGGGATAAGCTAGTGCTGTCACGGTGTTACTAAATCTTGTTATTGTTATGACAGAAACCTGAAGAAAAGGAAGAGGACAACAGCCAGGCCAATCTGGTGGAGAATTTGACAATCCAGTTGCAGAAAGCCCAGGACCAAATCAAGGAACAGGTTAGTGTGGAAGTTACAAACACACAATGGTGGCTTCACTTGGGTTTAAAAAACAACATTTGTTTCCCAGGCCCATTATATAGGTTATTTTATGTTATTTTAGATGGAGCTTGGTATAAAAGAAATTCCCAAGCATCCAAAATTAGCAAAACTGTCAAGCATCTGGTTTTTAACATTTGAAGGATGTTTCAACATAGTTCAAGTAGCTGCTTGAGTTGAGAATGATTTAAATAAGTAAATGTGATAATTTGGCTATGGCTGAGTGGGTAGTTTCAGGGTTGATCATCTTAGCCCCTTATTACTTAAGTTGAAAAGTGAAAGAATGTCAGATTTAGTGTGCATTTTCAAATATACATTTGCAGTGTGTTAAAAACTATAAATAAATAACTTGATCACATGTAAGTGATTTGGTTTAACTTTATAGTTTTATGATATTTTTTTCACATTCTTTTATACTTTTCTTATGATTTTTATTGATAATGTTTTTAAAAAAAAATTGTTACATATTAATTAAATAGCCATATCATCTGTAAAGGATTATAAACAATTCTGAGCTTAATGTGCACTGTTAAAAATCCTTTTTTCTATAACATTTCTCCATTCATGTTCTCTACCTCATTCTCCAAAAATGAGGTATAAAAAATCTTTGATCATAAGAAATTCTAAGCTTTGTGAGTACACATTTGGAGTGTACTTTTGGAGCGAACATTTATTTTAAAATTAGTGCATGGCATTTAAACATACAAAAATGTGTTATGGTAGGTATTATTGTCCATATATCATTAAATACCACAATTTATGTGTAGGAATATTATGATAGAAGCTTGTCTTAATCATTGCGCTCTCCTGCATGTTTACGGACAACATATCACTTTTGAGAAACTCCGAATTTTGCAGGTGTGGGGCCATACATGCAGGCATCGAATAGATCTGGCCTTGAAAAATAGTTCTATAAAATGATTGTTCAATGTCCATAAATGTAGTTAACTGTTTTTCTGTCATTGAACCATGTTGATTCCATGTGTTTACTGTACCAGTCCCAGGAGATGTCCGAACTAAATGAGATGTTGACAGAGGCAGGAGAGACGTTCACACAGAAGGAGTCTGAGATACAGAAGTTGAAGGACCTCACACAAGAATACGAGGCCAAAATGTTGAAGCAGGTAACACCAAACATTTCTCAACTGAAAATGCCTTTGGAAACCAGTTACTCATAACCTTCTTTGTAAAATATGTCACTTTGTAAATAAGAAAATAATATCAAGATTGTAAACTGCAGTAAATATTGGGTGAAAGTGCATTTTTAATTAAAAAAATGAATATTTTTTAATCGGCAAAAATAATTGATTATTGTGACGCATCAATACAGGCTGTGAGCATTGAATAATGTATGCAGTGGTACCCTAAAACACTTATCATTTTATTTACTTAGTTGAAAATATTTTTTTTGTAATAAACAAATTTTTAATAATTAAAGTGCCTACTCATTTAAAAAAAAAAACACCTTTTGTTGTCAGAGTGATGCCATACAGGCTCTGCAGCAGGGAATAGCAGACAGCCGAGAAGCTTTGAGCAGTGCAGACAAGACGATGAGCAATTCTGAAGAGAAGGTGTCGTCCCTACATCAGGATTTGCAGCAATTGACAGGTACTACCCCTGTAGAATATGTACCTGAGACGCCTGTCAAAGCCGGCAATGTGTCCGATGATCAGGCAGTCTCTCCTCAGGTTAAACTGCTAGACGAATCATTGCCATTGTTCTCATATGGCAACAGGAAATCTTCTAGCACTCAGAAGCAGGGTTCAGTAGGGCGGAGTCGTTATACCCATGGCGGTGATAGTTCAGGTGTGGTGGCAGATCTTGATAGTGATGAAGATGAAATTTTCTTCAGAGAGGATCTCATTAAACCCAAGCACATCCCCAAACATAGTGACTCTGAGAACAGCCCTGGCACAGTGAATGATAGAAATGTCAAGAACTTGTTCCCTCCTTTGGAAGGCAGGGCGTGTATAGTTTTGCTGGAGAAAGATGTAAACACTATGTCTGTCAAAGCCAACAAAATCTCCGAAAGTGATGTTTCTTCTAAACATGATTCAAAAGAAATTCAAATTTCTAAGAGTGAGAGGGATTTCAAAGCTGTGGTCACACCGAAAAAGGACCGCTTTGACTTCAAGAGTGCGTGCAAGAGGTCAGCTGACGGTCACTTCCAGTCACTGAAACCTCTCAACGACAGTAGGGTTCTCCAGATTGTACTGTCACCCTTGAAAGCCAGACCTCAAGTTAATCATACCAAATCTTCAATGCTAAGACTGAAGAACTCACCCCGTACGAATAGGATGAAGGAATGTCAAAAAAATAAAAACCGTAGAACCAATGAAGATGAGGACAGTATTGTTATAAAGAGACGTAAACTGGAAAATAAGGAGCCAAAACCTGTGCATAAGTCACGGACAAATCAGAAGTATAACCTGAGGTCTCGTCGATAAGAAAGAGACCATGTGGTTTTATTGAGTAGATAATTGATAAGCTTCTTGAATGTTTGTGTGTGTTTGTGAAATATTTAAAGAATGTGTTGTGTGACATTGTAAAGGATCATGATAAAACAAAGCCTGTTCGCATCCACTTTCAAGAAAAAACAAAATGCACACGATAAAATATACTTCCAGGGGAAAAAAAGCATGTTTTTGAAATATCACTTTTGTCTAATTGCATGATTAAAATAGATAAACACTTTAAAAAAAAATTAAACCAAACATCTCTCTTAAACCATTTTTTATCCATATCAAAGACAATTACGGTTAGTAACATGGATTAGATATGTTTTATAATCAAAAAGCTCACATCTGCGGATAGTACAAGCTTGTTATATTTTTTGTAGTATTGTTGAGAGATGTGATTTAAAAAAAAAATGAAATGATTTTTATCAGTAACTCTCAACATAGACTGTATAATTATCAAATGATTTTTTTTATTACCCATCTGGCATTTGTTTTTTAACATTCATTTACAATTTGTTAGATATTACTATACTACAATTGTTAATTTTTCCTTTTGTGTAAACTGTAAATATGACATATCAATTGAAAATAACTATCATAATTTCATAATTTGCTTTAGCTCTTTAATGTCGGTTGTACACTTGACTTATTAATACTTCATTATAAATTGTTTAAAAAATATCTAAATTATTTTATCACTGTTGACTCTTGTCTGCCTAAGCTATTCATTTTTCATATAGTTTATCTCTTATCTATCGATCATATATGTTTTTATCTGTCGCTTTGTTAACTTCTTGACTGTACCACCTGCTACTTTTTCTTTATTAAGACAATTTTTTTGCCTAGTAATATGGTAATCATGTAGACTACTACATTTATTTAGCAGTCTGCCACCAGGAATGCTTTTTTATTGTTACTTTTTATTGAAATTATTTTAATTTCCAATCCCAATTTCTAGTGTCTAGCTTCATTTCATTTGAAACAACAACAAAACTAGCTCAGGCCAAACATGTTTATATGTAAATTGTTCTGGTTTTTGGAGAAGTAAACTTCAATCTTCCTTTTTTTATAACTTCAAGTGATATTGTAAGATGAATATATATCAAATAAAATTTTGACTGCATTTATCGTTTTTTTATTCTTTTAAACTCAACATGTATTTTATTTAAATGTTTAATATTCTTCTCAATGTGTATTATTTTAATGTTCTTGTATGTATTCAATATTTATTATATCAATCCAAATATTTGGTTTTCAGTGTTTCATATTTACATCCCATCAGTGTGCTTCGTGACAAACTCTTGATGTTAAAGAAAAAATGTATTGACAAAAACTCCTTTACTTCACTACCTACTATGCACAAGGATGATTTTTCTTTTCACAGCCTGTCATAATTTTATTGTCTATTTATGTTCATAGCTTATTACCAAACATTTGTTTAAAGGTTTCTCAGTTCAAAAGGACAGGTACACAATTTAAAATTCTGAAGCTATTTAAAATGTATGGACTTTTTTTTGTTAAGGTTGATGCTAACTAAAACTTTTAAAAATGTGGATTATTTTAATGAAATTATAAAGTGAACAAGCAAGTCTTCTTGGATTGTTTTTCAATCAACTGCGGAAGTTTCATATTAATATTTAATCAGAGCTATATAAATATATCCATCATAATCAACATCCTAATTAATTAACACCTGATTTCTCATTTCAGGTGAGTTCTGGAGTAAGACATGCTGTGAAAAGGAGATCAACTTAACTGTAATGTATAAAGTACCTAAATCAGTGAGACATCTTAAACTTAGACAAATAGCTGTCTAATATTTTTTTGCTTTAAAGTGCACACAATTTCATCTACTTATCCTTTTTTAGCTCACCTGAGCACAACGTGCTCAAGGGGAGCTTTTGTGATACCGCTTTGTTCGTCGTCAACATTTACCTTGTGAACACACTAGAGGCCACAATTTTTATCCAATCTTCATCAAACTTGGTCAGAATGTTTGTCTGCATGAAATCTTGGATGAGTTCATTATTAGGTCACCTGGAGTCAAAAAGTAGGTCACGAGGTCAAATCTTAGAAAAAGCTTGTGAACACACTAGAGGCCACATTTATAGCCAAATCTTCACCAAACTTGGTCAGAATGTTTGTCTGCATGAAATCTTGGATGAGTTCATAACTGGGTCACGTGGGGTCAAAAAGTAGGTCACTAGGTCAAATCTTAGAAAAAGCTTGTGAACACACTAGAGGCCACATTTATAGCCAAATCTTTACCAAACTTGGTCAGAATGTTTGTTTGCATGAAATCTCGGATGAGTTCGTAACTGGGTCACGTGGGGTCAAAAAGTAGGTCACAAGGTCAAATCTTAGAAAAAGCTTGTAAACACACTAGAGGCCCTATTTATAGGCCAATCTTCATCAAACTTTGTCAGAATGTTTGTCTAGATGAAATCTTGGATGAGTTCGTTATTGGGTCTCTTGGGGTTATAAAGTAGGTCACTAGGTTAAATTTTAGAAAAAGCTTGTGAAAACACTTAAGAGGCTACATTGATGGCCCAGTCTTCACCAAACCATCATGTTTGCCAGTATGAAATCTTACATATGTTTTGAAGTGAGTCATGTGGATTCAGTAGGTTACTTGGTAAAATTCTAGAAAATGTTATCAACCCAGTGGCCACACTAATGGTCCAATCTTCACCAAAGATTTCTAAAGTAAATAACTCTTAATTACTTAATGCCAGATTTGAGCCTACGTAAAGCCTGTGTCATCAGGTGAGCGATTAAGGGCCATCATGGCCCTCTTGTTTCTACTTACCCTAAATTTCTCTTCTTTAGCTCCCTTTTAAACATAACAAGAATAATAACAGTAATTCAGTATCAAAATGATTTTGTCTTAATTGGTAATGTGTGCATACATTTTAATTTTTCCTTTAAAAATAAAAAATTTAAGGGAGCATAGTGGTAGATTTGTAACTTCTCTGACTGCTTAGCCGCTCAACGCGTGGGTTCGTGTCCTATTTGGGGCGAACAACTTAATGGGAGTTCTTTTAGCAGTGCGCTGAAGTTTCTACCCAGACGTGCGTCTGGGGTCTTCCGCCACCAAAACGCTGGATGTTGCTATAACGATCATAAACGGCAATATATTGCAAAAACAAAAAAAATCAGTAAACAAAACTGATCACTATGCTATATGGCAACATGCTATTCAAAAATTGTTTTGTTAGGTTTGAAGAATCAAAAGCGTACTCAATAATCCTTCTTGTTGAGAAATGATGCCCATACATCAAGTCTGAGGTTTTATTCCACTGATAAGTAGCAGGACATTGCCAATATGACCAGAATTGCGTATGCTATGTAACAAACAAAAAGTAAATATATACATGGAAAAACTAATGACCCAAATTTTTTGTTAAATTTTTTACCCTGATCCAGTTTTGTAGTAAAAGTATTTCAGTCATATATCAGTTATTTAATGTCAATGCATTGGGTCTCAACATAATCTAGTGTTGTTGTTTTTCTTATACACATAAATAAAAACTAAATGATTTACTGGTAATCTGTTGTTTAATATCTTAAAAACATGGAAAGTAAATAATATACGGTGTAATAAACCACCATAGCTGTAGCACTTTTATAATGATTCAGTCAAGTGAATGTTAAAATTGAATTATTTTTTTTATGCATTGTAATGCACTTTAATCATGTGTTATGTGGCATACTCATGGTGTAGAAGTAGTGGTCTTATTATAACTCCTGACTGCTTTGCCTTACATCACATGGGTTCGAGATTCATTAGGAATGAAGGACTTGAGGTGGGAAGGTCTCCCAGCTGACATGCGGTGCATCAGTGGTTCTACCCAGACACTTGTCTGGGTTCTCTACCAAAATAGCTGGATTTCTCTATAATACTCATAATTGGTCACTGCAATGTATTTCAAAAACAAAACAAATCTGGTGTAAATAATCTGAACACAGCTGGGAAATACCATAATCAATATCCTAATTAACATTTTGCCAGCAGCATTTGACCTAAAAACAAGTTAAATCACAAAACTGTGCCGAGGCACCTGTAAATAAAGTTATATACCAGTTATCCTACTTAAAATGACAATATGTTGAACACCTGCAGAATACTCTTACCCCTAGTACAGTTTGTTTGTCCTCCAATTTACAGGAGAGGTGAAGAAATACAAGAATAAAGCAAGGTTCTTTGAGGAACAGGTTGTGGAGCGGGAGCAAGAGTGCCAACTGTGGCGCACCAAGTATGAGCAATGTAGTGAGGAACACAGCAAGAGTGAGGAGGCTCTCATTCATGGCTTCAAGGCAGAAATCAGTAACCTGCGCTCTCAGCTTTTCTCCTTCAAGACACAGCTTCACCATGCAAAATCCCCGCACAAATCACCCGGAAGCACCCTAAAGGGAAATAACCTTGCAGAGAGTACAGTCAAGTCTCCGTTGGCTAAAGTCAGCCTCTTCAAAGACTTGGTCAGTGAGGCAGAAAAGTCAACTGACTTGGACAATCTGGTATCTCCTGTGAAGTCCTGTCATCAGCATAGTAGCATTAACCAAGATGTCAGCAAACAACTGCAGGAACTGCAAGCTGAAATGGACAAAAATTGTAAAATGATAGCTGAGCTTGAGCACGCACTTCAGGCTGCAAAGGCTACAAGTGAAAAGCTAGAAAGCAAGCTGGAAGCAGAATGTGCTGAACATGCTAAGGCTGTGAATAAAATTAAAGAGCAAGATGAAGTGGTTAAGAAACTCAATGAAAAGATTGAAATGTTAAGGCAAGAAATGGAGGAGACAGAAGAGAAGAAAGAGGAACTCTCCATACTAAATGAAGGTTTAAAAGACATTGTGAATAAAACAACTTATGAAATTCAACAGAAGGAAAATGAAATACAGTGTTTGTCACCTAAGAAAACAAATATTCCTGACAAGAAAACTGCAAGAGAGTTAAAGATAGAAATATCTAACAAAGTTAAAGAAGTAAATAAACTGAAAAAGAATTTGAGCAAAGCAGAGAAAAAGTTATTTGCAAAAGAGACCAAGCTGACTGAAGTGACTGAAATGTGCACCGAGTTTGAATTCAGAGTGAATGAACGAGATTTTGAAAACCAAGAACAAAAGAAGGCAATTGATGCACACCTTAAGACAATAGATTCCCTGCAGTGCTCACTCAATGCAAAAACAGACGAGCTTTGCAAGACAGGTGAAGAATTGGCTTTATTGCAAGTTGAGTCCACCAAACTGAATCGACAATTGTCAGAGCTTAAGAGTGTTAGGGAAACTGAGGTTGAGAAGTTGAAACAGATTGACAATAAATCAGTCACATTAGTTGTTGAGAAACGGGATATTGATGTACAGACGGTTACAGATGTGACAGATGGTAAAGTGGAGGAACTTGAGAAGTATGTAGAGAAAGCTGAGCAAGAAAAGAAAGATTTAGAAAGTAAACTGCACAGTGTTATGAATGAGAAGGACAAGATAGCTGCTGGCTTAAATTTGGCTGAGAATCATGCATCTGAGTTACAGAAGCAGCTCAGCGGAATGTCAGAATGGATGGAGAAAACGGAAATTGAACGAAATGCAAAGATAGAATTAGTAGCCACTCTTGCCAATATTAAAACTGAGGCCAATAAAATGAAGGAGCAACTTGTTGAGAAGGATGAAGAGATCAACATGTTCAGTCAGAATTTGTCGGCCATCCTAGAAGAACAGGAGCAACTGCAGGCAGCCTGGGACAAGAAATCAGAAGAGGCGCAACAGCACCTGCAACAAAGGGAAGAACAGATCAGCACTTTGAATCAAGATCTTAATTCTCTCCGTGAAGAACATGATCAGCTACAGGCTACTGTGGATGAGTGGAATAGAAAGGCACTGGAGACAACACAGGAACTGCAGGAGAAAGAGCTTCTCATTAATAAACTTACCAATGATATTGAACTCACAAAGAGGAAAGTGGCATGCATGGATGAAGATAATGAAAAAATGATTTCTCAGCAAGAAATGATAATCAGGCTTGAATCTCAGGTTGAAGAGCTCAGACAAAAGCTGGAAAGTGACACCAGTAAATATGATCAGATCAATGAAATGGTTACAAGTGTGATGGAACTGGAGTCCGCTGTGGCTGACAAAGAGATGGAATTGTGCAAAAAGGAGAAAATGATTGAAGAGAAAACTAAAGAGATAGAGAATTTGCAAACTGAAATGGGGATTTTAAGGGAATGTCTAACAAAGGCAGAAGAGAAAGTAAGCAGTGCGGAGAAAGAAGTAGAATTCAAACTGTCTGAAATAAAGACGTTGGAAGAAGGTATGCACAATTTGAAACATTTGAAGCTGGAAGAGAACAAGGCAGAAATTGAAGAGAGAGAACAGGAAATTAATGAGTTAAAGCAAGAGTTAAAGGATCTTAAGAAACACAATGAGGATCTCATAGGGAACAAGGCAGAAATTGAAGAGAGAGAACAGGAAATTAATGAGTTAAAGCAAGAGTTAAAGGATCTTAAGAAACACAATGAGGATCTCATAGGGAACAAGGCAGAAATTGAAGAGAGAGAACAGGAAATTAATAAGTTAAAGCATGAGTTAAAGGATCTTAAGAAACACAATGAGGATCTCATAGGGAACAAGGCAGAAATTGAAGAGAGAGAACAGGAAATTAATGAGTTAAAGCAAGAGTTAAAGGATCTTAAGAAACACAATGAGGATCTCATTGAGAGATTTGAAGAAAGGAGGTCAGAACTTGAGGCAGAAAAAGCAGCACTTAGCTCTCAGGTCTCAGAACTGACTGATGACTTAGATAAGTCTGAAGAAAAGGTGTCTGAACTAGAGAAGAAAATTCAAGTGTTGAATGATGAACTCGACATGAAAACTGCTGAACTAAACTCTAATTTAGGTGAACTCTCAACTGCAAAGGACAATTTTAGAACTACACTTGAGAAAGTTCATCACTTAGAAGATGAGGTAGACGAAAAGTGTAAAGAAATTGATCAGTTGAGAAACAGCATTGATGAACTTCAGATGAAGCTAGTGTCTGATCAGGACGAGGAGTCCAAGCTTAGGGATGCTTTAGAAGAGATAGAGGAACTTAAGACTACTGTCAAAACTCAGGAGACACAGTATAAACAAGTTAAAGAAGATGAAGATTCCAAACTAAGCAAGGCTTTATCAGAAATAGAGGATCTCAAGACCTCTATCAAATCTCAGGAATCCCAGTACAAAAAGATTGAAGAAGATAAGAATTCCAGACTAAGTGAGGCTTTAGCAGAAATAGAAGAACTTAAGACAACTATCAAGACTTTGGAAACACAGTGCAAAAAGGTTAAAGAAAATGAGAATTCTAATCTTAGTGGGGCCTTAGCAGAAATAGAGGAACTTAAGACCACTATCAAGACTGTGGAAACACAGTACAAAAAGGTTAAAGAAGATGAGAATTCTAATCTGAATAAGGCTTTGGCAGAAATAGAGGAACTTAGGAACACTATCAAATGCCATGAGACTCAGTCCAAAAAGGTGAAAGAAGATGAGAGATCCAGTCTTAGTGAAGCTTTAGCAGAAATAGAGGGACTTAAAACCACTATAAAGACATGGGAAACCCAGTACAATAAAGTGAAAGAAGACTTGGATGGTGCTTTATTAGAGGTTGAAAAGTGTAAAAGTGAACTGACATTAAATCATAAAGGTAAAGAAACACAGTACCAGAGCGTTAAACGGGAGCTTGAAGAGGCATTGTTGGAAATCCAAAACAGACGTGAGGAATTGCAATCAACAGTCCAAACTCATGAGAATGAATACCAAAATGTTAAGACAAAGTTAGATGAAGCTTTGTCTGAAGTTGCAAAATGTAAACGAGAAATTGAGCATCTGAAAGAATGCCAGTCTAATACTGTGATACCCGAATCTCCTGTGAAGGGGAAAGCTGAGAAGGACAGCTTGCAGTCTGAAGGCAATCACCTCAGTCCTCAGACAGGAGTCAGGAGGTTAAGAAAAGAGAAGATTGAGATACAAAACACACTTATTGCAGCTAACTTTAAAATTGAAACTCTGGAAAAAGAAGTGTCGGAGCTGAAATCCAAACTTACTCTGACGGCTGAATCAAGCATACCAGCTCCAAGAGAACTGGAAGCCATGGAGCAAGAATCGGTACTTCAAAGGAAGTTGACTCATCTGACCCTCAAACTGAAGGAGACAGAGACAAGCAACAGAACCTTAATCAAGGAAGTGTCCGATCTTCAGAGTATAGTCGAGCAGCTAGAAGTTGAGCGAGGAGGTAATGGGTCCAGTCCCAGGAAGTCGAGGGTTTCCTTGCTGCAGTCAGACCCAAGAAGGTCAATCTGCAGTCCTGTGTCCAAGGTGGAACTGACCAGAGTAAGAGGCTTTGAAAAATTTAGCATTCTGGTTTTAATTATTATACTCTGCTCAAAGTGGTGCTTTGTTTCTAATGGCATTCTACTGCAAAAAAGATTAAAGTATAAAAAATGGAAATACCTGCCAAGTTCATTTAGTAACATTTTTCGATAACTGTTTTTTTTTTAATTAATTAAACATGACTGGGAAAAATGCAAACTTGTTCATCAAGATTAATGTGTTTGACTCATGCCACATTTAAATATTTCTTGCTAAGCTTTAAAAAAAAAAGAGAACATTATTTTTATTCTGTTTCTGCATAAATAGTACATTATTTACTGAAGTCCTTTTTCACTTATGTATGTGGTCACATTTCTACCCTTCCATTTATGTTCTGTCTGGTGTTGGTAGAGTCAGGAAAGAGAGCAGTGCTTGCAGGAACAGCTAACAACATCCCGCCAGACCATACAGGAGTGGTTGACCAAGTTTGCCGAGGTGGAGGCGGAGCTTGTACAACGGGGCCAGGAGTTGTCGCAGGCACAGGAGACCATCACAAACCTAAAAGTTAGTCCTCAGCGACCCATTTTTCTTGACCTATTTTTATAAAGGTTTTAAGCTTGAATTCAAGATTTTTTGTCAAGGTTTTCATTGGTTAGAATCCAAATACCATTTAAATTCATCCGATCATATACTTAAGATTGGCTTAGATTTAGGCTCAAAGAATCTGTTCTAGTTTCCCAGTGGTCTGAATTCTTATACCACTTAAATCCAACCAAACATATGCTTGAGATATCTCAGATTTGAGCTCCAAGATCATTTTCTAGGTTCCCATGTATAAGTATCCCCATACCATTTAAACCCGATCAGTAATATGCTTGAGATATGTCACAGATTTAAGCTTCAAGTTTGAAAACCATGGACACTGGTGTCAATGGATTCACACTCCTTTACTTTATTCTATATTATTACCAAGAAATAACAAAGTCTACTGAGTTAGGCTTGATTGGCACAATTATGTGGTTCTGAAATTACCAGGAAATCTTTTTAAAAAACCCAATGTGGATTAAAGTTCTATCTATTTGGGACCATTCTGTATTATTACCAAGAAATAACAAAGACAATTTACTGAGCTAGGCTTGACTGGCACAATTATCTGGTTTTGAAATTACCAGGAAATCTTTTGAAAAAACCCAGTGTGGATTAAAGTTCTGTGTATTGGGACCACTTCTTTACTTGTTTTTCCAATACTTCAGCATGATGATGGTTTTGGTTGAAATATTTTTCCTGCAAAAAGTCTCCAAGAAATCAGCAGTAATTAGAATACTTGTTAATAAATATCCCACTTGTTTCATGTTTAAAGTTTAGAAAATTCTTTTGCAGCCAATGTTTTGCTAAAATTCCTTCCAGCAGCCCTTTTCATATATGTTTTTTTTACAAAAGTACCTCCAGCTAACCTGGTCTTCCTCTACCAAAAATTAGCTGGACTTCGCCAATATGACCACAATTGTGTTGGCGCGATCTAACAAAAAGACAAATAAAAGAAAAGTGCTGTTATCATTTACACATAATTTTTACTGTAGACAAATTTCTCCCATAATAGAAGCAAAAATGTCATTACCTTCCAAGCTAATGCTGTTCTAACCTTCCCCCTTGACAGAAGCAGTACAATGCTGAGAAGGAGAAGCTTGAGGAGGAATTACGATGTGTCAGTGAGAGGAACCGGTCCCTGGAGCTGACCAAGATAACGCTGGAGGGGGAGATAGAAGCATCCACAACACTCATGGAGGACCTTAGTGCACAGATAGACAAAGTCACTGCAGAGAGGGACAAATACAAGACAGGTAGGTGGATACAAAATATAAACAGCTTCTTCATGTAGTGGCTCTTCAATCCTCAATACACCAATTGAGATGAACAGAAGCATGGTTTCCACTCTGGTCACAATTTTTCAAGACAGCAGTGGTAACTGTAGCACAGTTTCACTTGAGTATGTAGTCAAAGACAGCAAATCTATCATCTGGTAAATTCAATGATTAAGGTTTTCTGCAGAAAAGATGCATTTCCCTGGGTATGAAAAGCTTAGTTCTTAGTTAATTTTATCATAATAGCCAAGATCAAATGTGTACTTCAATATCTTTTATAATGTTCTGAAATTTAGCCTCTTGTTACAAATAATTATCTTAGTTAAAAAAAAATGTAACGTTTGATGTATTAAGCTGACATTTTACCGTTTCTGTTTAAAAAAAAAAGACAACTTCCAGTTTCAACCATGTTAATTTTTTTTTTTTTTTAAAAACCCAATTCTTATCTTTTTTTAATATGATCCAGATTACAGCCAGCTAATGAGGCAGCATAATTCCCTACCTAAGCCTCTGGAGTCGAAGGCAGACATTCAGCGATTGTTACGACTGGAAGAAGAGAGAGATTCCCTGAAGGCACGGGTACAGACCCTCACATCGGAGAAGGCTACCTTGGAGTCAGTTCTGCGGGAGAACAATGCAGAGCTGAAGGAGATGGAGAAATCTCTCACAGGTGAGCTTGATTAAAGTATTTTTATATGCAATACAGAAAAAATTCCAAAATAGTTTTCCATAAATCTGTGTAATCGTACAAGTGTAATATAACTTTGTGGTGACATGCATTAATGCATCCTTCGATAAAAGAAATTTGATTTGACAGATGATAAAAATCCAGCTTCAAGTTCTGTTAGGTTCAAAAGACTTAAGGTCTTCCATCTTGCCTGCAGTGCACCAGTGGCTCTACCTTGTCTGGGGTCTTCCTCCACAAAATTAGCTTGACGTTGCTATAATGATCATAATTGGTGACTTTGGTCACCGCAATATATTTCAAAAATACATCAAAAGTCTAAATTTGTTCAATTTGTTGTTGTTTTTCATTTGTGAATTCTGTGTTCAGAGATTCAACAGGTTCAATTTTTTATTTGTGTCGTGTACCAGTTTTTTAAATTATGAAATAACACTGATAGTCTAGGGTCTAAAAGCCAAAGCTTGTTGTCTTGCTGTTCCAAATGAGCTGTCTTACAGTGAAGGTACTCAAGGTACTGCTTGACATGTGGGGAGGTTTTCAAGCGAACATTCTGTGTTCTGGTGGTTCTACCCAGACATAAGTCTGAGGTCTTCCTCCACAATAATTAACTGGATGTCACCAATATGACCATAACTGTGTTGGTGTGATGTAACAAAAACCAACAAATATCAGCTTTGTCCGTTTGTTTTTCTCCCTCTTCCTAATACAGTAGAACATGTATATGAATATAATTCCTGTTTGCAGTTAGTAATTAATGGCTTTTTGAATTAATAAAATTTCATTTTTTTTTTTTTCTTACAGTTGCTAGACAAGATGTAGAGGAGTTCAAAAGCAAAGGAGGTAAACATGCTCACTCAAAGGAACTGGAAGAACTGCGAAGGAAAAATGACAAAACTTTACATGACCTCAACAATAAGATGCATGTAAGTCCAAGGTGAAACTCCAAATAAACAATGAACATTCAAATACATGCAGTTTGATAATATCAATGATTTCTTACAGTAAGAAAGAAACATACTGAATACTAAGATTCAGTAAAACAAACTCTGCACTGTTTGTTTCTTGATCTTTATTGAACTATCATTTTAATCCAAAGAATAACCAGAAATTGTGATCAGCACTCTGTACCTTTCATTAAAGTATATGCACAGTGTTGGCAGCGCAAATGTCAGACACAAATACCTGAATACCATGTAACAACTGTTCAAAAACTGTCTGTACCATTCCTTAATTTTGTCTGAGTTGTCAAATGTAAACAAATGGCTACAAACACAGAAATTATGCTCTCTAAATTGGCCAGGTCCAAGAGAATAGTTAATTCCGGGCACAATAAGGCCAGTTTTTCAACTTTACACATGTCTATGTTGGTTAAGATTTTTTTTAGGTAGCTGAGAAAAGTAGAGCATGCTGTTTACTAAAAGTTCTTGTTTTTGAGAATTCTTTCAATGTAACATACTGTAATACAGTATTACCACACTATCATTTAACTTTAAATTCACAATTATTAAGCAAATAAATCTGAACCAAAAATACCCTTTTCTTTTGCAAAGTATAAAATTGTGATGTCTGAAATGGATTGATTCATTTCAGCATATTCAGTCTGAGAAGAAAGAGCTGGAGTATAAACTGAAGCTTGTGGAAGGCAAACTGGAGGAGGCTGAGGAAACCAAACATGGGGCTGAAAAGAAATTACAGGTAAAGAATCCAGGTACGGGAGGCCCCGGGTTCGATCCCGGGCCGCGACATACCAAAGTCGTTAAAAATGGTAGTGGTATACCTCCCTTGCTAACGCTCAAGCAAATATAAGGGTAGTTCCATGACTGGTTGGCCCGGTGTCAGGATAATGTGACTGGGTGTGGTATCATGCCAGGTGTTCACGGCATGCTATACACAGTGAAGGCAGCAGATAACTGAAATACTGTTGGTGGGACGATAAACCCAATAAACAATAAACAGGTAAAGAAATTCATGATGTTTTCAAGTCTTGAAACCAGAGGTGTGGAAATCCATATTTTTTCTACTTGTTCACTTGCAAGTTTTTAAAATCTACTTGTTCGTCACGAAATTCAACTTGTCCAGATATTTACTAATATTTATTGAAATTTCGATAAGACGTACACCAATTTACTATGCATAGCATATACAAGTACAGTGTAAACGGCTTGGATATATTTTGGATTATATATTCTTTAATTATGTATTTAGCCACATTTCACATTTTTTAGCAATCAAGTAGGCAGACATTGCTACTGTTAATCCCCAACATGAATTAATGCAGAGATTTGCAGAATTCTCCAGCTGTTTAAAAGCTCATACTGTTGAATCTGCAACTGTTGGACAGGGTGGTCTGGGAGACTGCCTACTTTTTGCAACCAAATACTATAGTTCTCAAATGTTCATGTAGTCCACCCTGATATAGTAAGGTAACCTATATTCAAGAAATCAATATTATATCTATGCTATATATTTTGTAGGAGATTGGGTTACTCGTCAGACTAAAAACCTATTCAAGAAATCATGTTTCCCTACGCCAAATTTTGTTAACCTAAGCTAGGGAACATAACATTTAGTTTGTAGTAGTTACCAGACAAGTTATACACCCTTTAAAAGGTATCTTTATTGTTGCTTTTAGGCAATGTGTTGTTTTTTTCATATACTTATTTTAATTAATGTAAAGTTTTTTATATTTGGTGTCTTATGACCTATCAAGTGTCTGTGTGCAGTTAAATCCAAAATCCAAAATATAAATCCTTTATTTCATTATGCCCTACAACCTGAAAATAGACATGAATTTGAAGAAATCCTTGATGTAGCTTTCTCAACCTAACTTTTTTGACACCACTGCAGGATTTCCGTGCAGAGAGAGATAAGTTGGTGTCAGGACTGGAGGCTGTTTTAGAGAAAAAAGATGCAGACATAAAAAAACACAAGGACATCATTCGGCAACTGAAGGAAAGGGAGATACACCTAGCACAGACACAGGTATTGGCAATAGCGGACAGTAAAATTTGTCCACAACTTATTAGGTATTAGAAATATCACATTAAATGCCACATCAAATCAGTAAGTTTTGCCTGACTGTGGAAGCCATCTTTGTTTACATTCATGACTGGTTTAAACAATGTAAGATTCTCTTAGATATTTTACTTTACTTTTATATGACAGTGTATTGTTTAACTTATATGATTGTTTAAAAAGTTCACTTCCTGTCGCTAAGGGCTCACTTGAAGCTTTCATGTGGCAAGTCCTTCAGCTGATCCTGGATCACCAATGATTCTTCTCAGACATTTGTCAGGGCATCAATATGACCATTACTGTGTCAGTGCTTTGTAACAAAGGATATTTGTGAAAGAATCATCATACTTTCTAGAGCTTTTAAACTTGCAAAAATCTATCATGTTGTCTAAGTTTTAAAATTTATACTGATGTTACATTTATGTTTTCTGCATTTATGTACTCATTCGTTTGTTTTGCTGTTGTTGTACGCCAGTAATTCACATGTACATTTTCCAGCAGACAATGAGGTCACCACCCCCTGCAACTCCTGTCCATGAGAACACAGACCCTGTCTCCCAGGGAACAACACCATTGCCACCAGCCAGACGGGGGAGAAAGAGGAAGAGTCCACAGAAACCAGAGGACACGGTATTTATATTCAATTTTAATACACGCATATGATTGAATGATTTAAAAAATGAAGACTTTGGGCTAAGGGCCTAGATATTGCACAAAAAAAAAGTTTCTTTATTTTGTACATATTTATTCTTACACTTTTGTGTCTACATTTTGTTATACAGTGCATATCAATTTATAATTTAATTTCATCATGATATTGTATATATATTATAAAAATTAAACAACCTTAACTGTGGGGCTCCGTGACCGAGCAGTTAGATTTGTTGACTTGTAATCCCTGAGACCCCCACCACGTGGGTTTGAGTCCCAGCCGGTTGAGAAATTTAAGGTGGGGCAATTTTCCAGCTAGCATGGAGTGCATTGGTGGTTCTATCTGGATGCAAGTCTATTGTCTTCTTCCACCAATAATTAGCTGATGCACCAATATGGCCAGAGTTTGTGTCAGTGTAATATAACAAAAACAATCTTCTTATCTGTAGCCCAGAATTTTTTATTATCACTTTTAGCCACACAAGGAAGAAGCAACTATCCGGACAAGATCGATGCGGTCCAGAAAAGGAAAGGAGACTCAGTTCTGATGCAAGGGGATTCCTCAACTACAGATATCTGCACCATTGTGAACATGGATTATTGTGAACATATCATGAAGTTGATTATAGTCCCAATGTGAGAGGTTGTAAATCTTGTAGCTAATCTTGAAAGCATCTGATTGGTCAGATTTCAATAAAATACCATTAGGGCATCCACTTTGTCATGTTTTAATCAAATTTGACATACCACTAATTTGGCCATTTGATTGGTCAGGTTTAATCAAATTTCACAGAGTTGATAAAATTCTAATTAGATTTTAAATCCCACAAATGCTTTTAAAAAATATTTAAGTTTAAAGTATTACTTTGGGGCCAGATGGGAAATCTTTAATCATTGATATATTTAGTCTTAATGAATAATCACATATCATGGTACATAATGAAATTATTGACATTCTCAATGATGTTTCAAACTTGTCTTTTTATACATTTCATAGAATGGACAGGGAAACTGTTGATATACTCTCTAACATGGGTTAGACACTGCTGTTGTTGAGAATGAGCTTCCTATATAATACCATTATACGTGTATATGTAGTTTAATGTCTTCTGCATGTCCTTTTCATAATCCTTGTTCTTGTTCTCAGTATATTATTTGTGTTAAATTTGTACACAAGGTTATTCATTTTTAGTAAAATCTACTCTTGAAAAGCCATTGCAGTCTGCTCACATGTTGAGTTGTTCATTAAAATAATCTGGTTTTAATATCATTGGGATACGTTCATATTTGAAATGACATTTTAGCTGATGATTCTTAATGAAATGCAGGTCGGTAATCTATTTAAAATTATTATTTTCTGCATACCTAATGTTGAGAATCAATTTCATTAATATAGCTTAGCCTTGTCCCTATGCTGTAACAGCACTTTTCCACAGCTCAGTGGGTAGCCTGTCATCTTCATGTTCAGAAGCCTCAGGGTTCTATACCAGGCTGCATCATTCCCAAGTTGTTGTATTTGATAGAAGTATAGCTTCCATGCTAAATACAGATAGTTGCTCTATGACAGTTAGTCCCCATGTTGAAAAAAAGCTTTAGCTTTGGTATCATGGCAAGTGTCTACAACTTCTTATGAAAGTGGAGGCTATACTATATCTGGGTATCGGAAATAATCAAATGTTGGTGAGGCATTTTACCAAGCAAACATTTTCCAAAAAAGCTTGTTTTTTTCTTTCCCATCCTCCATTCTTGCTGTATCTGTATGTATGTATTAATATACAGTTGTTTCGCCTTTGGACTGTTTTACATTGTATACCTGATATCTGAAGTTGAATGTCAATATTTGGACACATTTTATGCGTGTAAGTCGTAACTGATATTATATTTCCACATCTGTAAGTGTAAACGGTTGTTATGAATATATAAAAATTTTGTATTTTTGTAACTTTTTTGACATTTCTGTTTTCATAAAATCATGGATATTGTTATTCATATGGTAACCTTATTTAATATAAAATTTGTGACTATGTTTTGTACACACATAAGTTAGAAGGTGTACCTAATGTATTCAGTTTTACTTCAAAAACAGCTATCAAGCTGTCTGTAAAGTAAAATAATGAAAGCGCTGCAATGCACTAACACTGTATTTGTTACACAAACACATTGAAAACAAAATGGTACAGGATACGCATGGGTTACGTTATTATGGCATGTGTTATGATAATTAGATTTGGCTCAAAGAAGGTAGAAAATGCAGCAACAATGTCTACCCTACATAGATTACTCTTCTGGCAAAAAGTGATATGTGTACACATGAAATGCCATCCTGATTCAAGGAAAATAATATAACTTATGAAAACAGAACTGCCGTTTTTATGTCAGCATGTAGTGTTATGGTTTTTCATCAAAGTTAATATACAGTATCAGCATTCTAGAAACAATTAAAGGTGGTATCCTTAGCTACAGTTTGGACCATTTTTTTTTTCTAAAACAACCAATAAATTATTGTTTCTTAAGAAGATCCTGCAAAATGTAATTTATTGATGGCCTACATCTAAGTTAAGTACCACAACCCATTGTTATTTCAAATATATTTCTTATCTGCACAATTGAATTTTTTTAAAATTAAAAATTCAAACTATGACAACGATGTAACCAATAACTTGTGAAGTCCCATTTGTATCATCAGTTTTTTCTGCTTATATTTTTAGCAGAAGTAATTAAAAAATTTGGAAAGAATGAACATTTAGAGAGAAAGATGTTATATAAATATATGTATATATATATTTTTATATAAATAAATGTACTGTCTAACAATGGACAAAGGTTCAAAATCATCTTTACTGCGATTAAAGTAGGATTTTATGCAGGTGTTTAACCTTAATTCCCTAAAACTGTAGTAGGATATAGTTACATGTATTTAATGTGGGCAAACTGTCAGATACCACCTTTAACATAGATGTTATGTTCTTGAATCATAATGTGCTTATAAGCTTATAATATGAGGGGCGCTGGTGGTGTGATGGTAGAGTTGACGATTTGTAACTCCTCTGACTGCTTAGCCTTACTGCATGGGTTCGAGTCCTGGTCAGGGTGAAGAACTTAATTCGGGAAATTGATGTGCGTTATGCCGTTGGATTTACCCAAACATGTGTCTGTGGCCTTCCTCCAACAAATAGCTGGACGTTGCTATAATGATCATAATTGTTTTAAAAAACAAAACAAATAACTACTCCATATGTACAAATTTAATTTGTATAATTCACAAAAGTACTCAATATTTAGCTATGTCATCATCATCTGCCAAATATTATCTTGTATGCAATAAACTAGATAGGTGATGGTTTGTAAGATCATAGCCTCAGCTTTACTTATATCCACATATGTTTGTAGAAAACATCAAATAACTGTTCAGGTTAAACGTTTAGTTACCAATAAAGGTGTGTGCATTATCATTTAATTATTCTATAAATAGATTGTTACATTTTTAACCAGAATTTAATTACTTACATTTTGATAACTCAGTATCTCTTGATGAATCATACAGACATGGTGTTGTTTTTTATTTTGTTGTCGTTTTTTTTTTTTTTTTTTTTTTGTATATGAATGTTTACTGTCATGCTGCTGAACATAATTGATCTGGCTTAATCAAAATACTGCAGGTCAAGATAAGGCTGAGTTCTGTGCTTGGTATCTGAACTATTTTCACCAGAATCTATCAGTGTGTATTGTTGCTATCACAAGTGGTTGATAGCAAATAAGTAAGATTGTGTGTGGTTTAGTCATAAATGTAGCATGATAAGAGTTTATAATCTTAATGTCATTCATCATGAAATATAAATTGAAATATCTAACAATATGATAATTAAAAACAATCTATTTTTTAATGTTTGCATCAATGTCACTTTCAACAGTATATCTAAGAATATTTCTTATTTATTACTAACAACTTGCATTAAATCAATATTTAAGAGTAGCTTGTATTACTCAAATGCATATACTTTCATACCTTTTGTTTCTGACAAACCAATTATTTAGGGAGGTAATCTGATAACAGGAAGTTTACAGAAAACAAATTAATACAATTTTAACATAGAATTTGTGATAAATTGAGAATTGTGGCAAATTCTGCACCAAAGATACTTTTTTATGCAATGGGCACGGCTTTACAACATTGCCTCTTTCTAGACGGTTTCTGTTGGACAAGTCTCTTTATTAAAACAAGTTTATCCAGTTTGTGTAAAGTAAAACACCTGTTGAATGGTGGCCTACTTTATACCAAGGAAAATGAAGGTTTTTTGTTGTTGCTTTTTGAAATAAGGTTTGTGAGCTCATTGGATAGTGTGAAAAGAAACTGTCAAAATAACAATTGGGCAATGAGCTGCATACAATTTGTGGTTCTACCTACAGGGTGTATGTGCAACTAAGTAGTTAACTTCAACAAGTTGTGTGGTTTGTGATATATTTATTGTACAATATGTTATCATATTATAATGTGTTACAATATGTTATTAGTTTGTATATATTAGTTTCAACCAGGGCTTATATATAAACTGTTTTGTATTTGTATTTTGTGCTGAGGCCTAAATGTACAGATACAAATGTCTGTTTTCTGTCTGTCTGTTATCTGCCTGTCATCTGTCTGCCTGTACACCTACTTAGAACATGTTTACAGCTTCAAAGCATATTGTAGTCATTTTATTGTGCACGTATGCAGTTATAAATAATGCAACTGACATACACTTATTAAAAATAATACAAATAAACATTAAACAAACTGGATTAATGTTTTTACTATACTTGCCATATTTAATATCTTTCAAACCTCTCTCTCTCTACAAGAAGCATAGCTGGCAATTTACTGTTAATAATATTACATAGAAACTTTATTAAGTCACAAGAAGAAATAAAAGGCTCATCATATAAAGTAATATAAAGTTTAAAAAAAAATAAAAAAAAATTCTTTATTAAAATAGTTGGCAACAGGTGACCCACCAAACAAAAGGGGAGAACACTCTCGACCTATTGTTGGTTACATTAGAGTATCCGGTTTCACTAAGGAAGTCTGGTTAGTTGTGCTCTTGCTAGAATAAGTGGTAACGTATCCCTAAAATACATGATAAATAAGTTAATTTACTAATTGTACATAAAGTTTAAACTGGTTAAACATATTTATGGAACTATTTTGTTCTGCTGCAGAATTTTAAACACGGGACTGCCTATGGTTTTATATAAAATCATAGAATGACTGGCTCACTAGAAATAGATGTTTAGCGG
This sequence comes from Sinonovacula constricta, assembly GCA_007844125.1. Lineage (NCBI taxonomy): Eukaryota > Metazoa > Mollusca > Bivalvia > Cardiida > Solecurtidae > Sinonovacula > Sinonovacula constricta. The sequence goes on along the minus strand of CM017566.1, from coordinate 27,132,571 downwards.
TAGCGGGGGTCATTTTAATCGCAGTTATTTAAAGTGTTAGCCCTAAGACACTATTATTTATTACGCATTGTCCCATGCAGGTCAAAGTATTGGTTCTATACAGTAAATAAACAATAGTCCTCGATTGACATAAATTCCATATTCTTTTTATGTTAAAGTTTTACAAGTATATAACTTCAAGTATAATTATAAATATAATATGCAAAACGTTGTTTTGTATTCCTAAGCTTATATTTATTTTGTCTTCGCAGGTGTGTGCGTGCGTGGTGCGCGCGCGTGTGTTTGTGTGGGGGATTAGTTTATGAGAAGGGAGAGAAAATATGAACAAGTGATGGCAAAGTTAAAGGTGATATCCGACAGTTTAGACCAAAATTTATTTTCTCAAATAAGTCATTGTTACCAGAAAATGTCTTGCAAAATGCTGCTCATTGCTGTCCTTGATCTGTGTGAACAGTCAAGCATAAATCACCACTTGTCATTGCAAACAGGTATTTCCTATCCGAGCCACGCTGCAGAGATAGCTATTTTTAAACGTAGAATACCACGTGACCACTTACTTTTGAGATCACATTATATAGCCATCCGGGTAATCAGCTCTGACGTCGATATTTATTTTTAGCAGCTACCGCTATCGAGCTTTTTATACAGTTGGAAAGAATACACATTCAGAGTGATTCGTTTTCGCGATAAGTTCTGTCTAACAATTTAATTAGTGTTCAAAATTGTATTGAGGCTAAAGAATGGGTTATACAAAAAGTGTGCCCAAATTTCCCAAAGCGGTGGTTCGATATTGTTATATGTATTTAATAGAGACAAACTTTCGGATACCACCTTTTAAGTATAGGATAGCATTTACAAGCATAATTTATTGAGGCAATTCATTCATGATGAACAACAGAAGCGGATATACGATTTTAGCTTAGAGTGTGTGTGGTATTTTTCAAGGGTATTTTTATACGCGGAAAGGATATTTGAATGACATCCCTTTTGATTTATGGAATGTCAGAGATTTTTACTCATTTATTCATTAAACTTATATAGAATATACATATTTATTGTATGTTACGCTAATTTTAGAGGTCCGGTTCTGTCTAGATCTGCCTCTGCATAATATTTTTGTTTTATCTCATCTTTGTACATGTTCATAATATCGTTCAAAGTAAAACGAAGCAATGTATTCCTTCAAACTATTATTACGTCATCACACGCCGCATCCATTAACAGGTCCAAACTGAGTCTAGACATTTGAAACGTCTGGGTCGCCCCTCACCCCAACAAAATGGTGCATAAAGGATACTTGTTCCATGCCCCCAACATTATCGTGACCCAGGCCTTATTCATACTTGTAATAACACAGTCAATATTGCAAATGAAATCAATACAATTCAGTCGAATTGAAATTATCATGAATCTATAAATAGAAAAAAGTCAAATTATTATTGCATAAAGGCCAGGATCTGGTTTATGATGTAATATGACCATTGCGAGTGCCACAATATTTCAAGCTTACACACATACGTTTACTAATGGACAGACCGCATCATCGTCATTGTTCATAAAGGTCACCAGTGAATCGTAACCTACCGTTTGCTCGACATAACTGCCAGAGGCGTTCCGCATGGCGTTTGCATCAGAGGTTCAGAGATGTTGCGAGTTGAGTGGCGTATCGCTAAATTGATTCTGCGTTCTATACCCCATGGTGGATCTACATGAGCGCAGGTTTGTATTGTATTTTACAGCATAGAAACAACGCCAGGGTGGGTGGCCCACCCACAAATATGTGTGATAGTGGAATAATTTGAGGACGAGGATATGCCGTTTCTAAAACGTCGTGAGTACAATATATTTTGACCTATACGTACAGAGTTGTTGTATACATGAATGATGTTGTTAGCTCTACACATGTTGTATTTTTTTACCCTTTTCAGTTGAATAAATTAATACACACAATTGACAAGCATAACATAAAGATTGTTTTTTGGTTTGACTTTTAATGTTAAGCCTCTTGAAAATATTTGACAATAACATACCAATGCATGTGCCGAAAGTCTGAATATATTAACATTGACGTCCCGTTACAATGATAATGTATGTACAACTTCGAGTAATTCTGCCCTAAAGAAACAACAAAGATTCAAAGCTGACGAACGCATATGGCTTTATTTGTATAAAGAGAATTTTTGCATTTTCTAGTAAGGGCAAAGTGTTGTTAGCCACATTAAAAATACCAGAATTTGATTTAAACAGCTAGGTCTCAGTTGCTTACATTAGCATTTTTAAAAAGGCAGTTCAAAAGCAAGACTGTTAAATCACAATAAATAATGTATGGAAATATTACTTTGTTCAATGTATGCATTATGATATGTGGACTTTGGTCTTCATGGCGTGATATGTTGTCTCTGGGTTGGGATAATCAAAGGCTAGTGAAGGTTTTCAACAATTTTCGAATTACGCGTTCGCAAAAACACGCCTAGACATATCTTGTACGTCTGCTTAAACAGCGTAACTGTTTTCTTTCATTACTTGCATTCTAGAAACCCTACAGGAAGTGCGAGGTTAGAGCTATGTAAAACCGTTTTAAGTATCCCAGTCGGTCTCTTTTGCCGACTGACCGTTCCAAAGCTTACCTGTTGAGCTTGCATGTGAATACCTTTGTCACGTTACTTTTCAAGGTTTAGCATATGTCGCAATGCTCTTTATCCATAGTGACGCCCTAATGGAAATAACTATCAAGAGCGGACGCGGTAGTGGTTCTACGCGACGTTATCACATACTTCACTTTGACCATTATCAAGTCATTCATTACCGGTGCATATTTCATGCATATTATACAGACTAGTTGTCCCAAAGGTGACGTCATCCCTCTCATTCGGACTGTATACCAGAGTAATTTTGATGGGTTCATCATTTACATATTTTATCAATTACATTTTTATTGTGAGGTGAAAAAATGGAAGTGAAAAAATGGATAGACGATAGCTTTTGTAAATTACCCGTGAAAAGGGGTCGAGGGATCTCAGATTTAAGTAACAATTGTGAACGGTAAATATGCACAGGAATTAAGCAAAGTTAAGTATGGAATTGTAAAAAATTAACACCTAATTAAAAACGGATAGAGAGCATTTATTAAAAATGATGTAATATGACAAAATGAAATGAAATGAAAATTGCAAAATTCTTTTTTTTTATTCTGACAACCTACAGACCATACAAGATTTTGTAGACCAGCCTATTTATATTAAATCCAGTGACAGGACAGGGCCATTTCATTCCATAATTCATTATGGTTCAGCAAAACTTTGCTTTATTAACACACACACACACACAAAGAACAATAGTGTAAATTCTACCAAGTATATCCATATAGCTTAAAATGGTATCCGACGGTTTGCCTATATCAAATACAAGTAACACAACCTTGCCTCTGTTTTGTGGAATTGTGTCATATTTTCTGCATAAACGCATGCTTCAATCTTAATACAGACGATTCTAAACACTACATCAAATGTTTTATAGTACATATCGTACAAAAAATCGCCCTTAGAGTTCATTCCAGATCTATAAATAATCACATAGGGGATTTCTCCTGAAAATGGATCCCAACGTCAGGACGGGTTATCCGAATTATGATATAGCATGATCGTAAAAGTAAGTGGTCACGTGGCGTGTTTAAGATTAAAAATAGCTAATTGTGCAGCGTGGCTTAGAAAAGAAATACATGTTTGTAAGGACAAATTTGGTGTTATGCTCCACTTTAAGCACTGGTGTTGGACATCTATAAACAGCATCCTTTAAAGGTGGTATTCATCAGTTTAGTTATATCAAATGCATATTACACTATTTTCCCATAGTTTTGGCGGGACGTGGGGGTGGGGGGGGGGGAGAGAATTTATGCATTCTTTTTACATTAACACACACTACAGACTAAGTAAAGGCTATTTAAACAGTACAAATTGCGAACAAATAACTCATGTTCATTTTTTGCCACATCTATAGGCTAAATCAGTACAATAGTCTACCTCAGATAGGAATTTAGGAATTACCTGTTTGCAATGACGAGTTGGGATTTATGCCTCACTGTCCATTCATATCTAGGACATCAATGAACAGCATCTTACTAGACCTTTTAAGGTAACAAAGACTTATTTGGTTATTTAAGAAGAATAAATGTTTGGTTCAAACTGTCCGATACCACCTTTAAAAGCTAGTCTTGTCATGCAAACCACAGCCCCCCCAACAGTGGGCCAGGGTGATCCATCGGTCATGCACTGAAGGAGTTGGTAACATAACTGATGCTGGACAGCCATAAATTACGACAGTGAAGGCAGTTCAGACTGGCCGAGATGAAACCCTAAATAATGGACAGATAAAATGGTCGTTATTCTTTCATTCAGTGGACGTCTCTGTAATGAATTTATAATATGTGTATATACATACAATCATTTCATCTTTTTGAGACTATGCCTGTGTCGCCGTGATGTGTTTAAAAAGTCCAATTGCCTAACATATTTAAGGATAAGTTAACTCACAAATTAATGCCACACAAATTAATGCCAATACGATCTGGTCAAAGTTTTGTGTTGGAACATGACGCATAGAACCACGCGATCAGCACTTCATAAGCATTTGAAGTATTTGATTATTGCGTCATTATCGAGTCAGTCAATTGAAAAAGTATGAGTTCGTCGAGGTGGGTGCGGCTGGGAAGGCGGGATTGGGGGAAGTAAAACAATAACAATAATTACTTTACTTTGTTATTTATTTAAAAACATACTCGAGTTCCATGCATTATAATAATTTTAATAATGAATGCGAAGTGTTTAAGCGAAGGCCTTAACAGACTGTCACCAAGTCGCTTTTGAATAAAGGTTTCTAAAGATAATTTAAATGCTATGGAACTTATTTCCAATAAAGTCCATGCTGTGAAAAATAATACCCCCACCTTCTAGCGTTGTTTTATAAGCCATCATAATTTAACTGTCGATCTGTGATAAGGCCGGATTAGTTTTTGTTTGCTTGTTTGTTTTACATGCTTCATCATTGAAAACATCCTCAATGTACTTTGAGAGGATATTTTGCAACAGATAGTCGCCTCTGATGCCGAAGTGATCGATGGCAGGAATGTAAACCCGATAAACCGGTTTTGATCGCGTGTCATAGCCTTGTCCAAGCAGTTTACTTTCTGTTTATTCTCTGTTATGAATATGGATGCCAGAATAATCAAAGGGATTCCGATTATGTCTGCTGAGAACATTCTATGCCATCGTTGAATATTGATACTGGCGCTCTTTGTCTACCATCGGAATCGTGAACTGGTTATTGATCAGGGTTGTAGAGTAGGCAGAAAGCACTTAGATGTTGGTATACAATTGTTTGTCCCTGGGGAAAAATAACAACTCGTAAAATGCACGCGGATAGGGTTTTTATGATTTCACCACGTTTAAACGCCAGTCAGTTTTTTTTGTCGCCTGATATTGATATGAATTCGCAAAATAGAATAAAAATATAACAGCATGTCCCGGGGTCTGGGAGAAGGTGGGGAAGAGTAAGATCAACAAATCTACAACAAAACAGATCCGGAGATACATTTAGAAAAAGAAGAGCATAAAGGTCCGAGTTAGTCACTCTCACCAGGCTTGACTTTCCACATGACCACTGTACCTGTCCGCTCGAGTCACATATAAAAAATCAATATTCAATTTATTCCACGTTCCACGCTCTTAAAACAATGACTCAACGTACAACATCATAATATGCTCCAAAAGGTGATTACGTCCCTTGTACGGTTATGAAGAGGTCCATGGTCCGATTCTAATCATTGTTTATTCTTGTTTTTCAAATTATCAGAAGTTAAATAACGTTAAAATTAAAACTTTATTTGCAGAAATATGACGCCAGCAATGGCAGCACATAATGACACCGGACATCCGAAGGCACTACCCCTCGTGTTCACACACTACGAAAAAAGCCTGTACGACGATGATGTAAAATGTCTCTACGATAACGACACGTTTACAGGTAAGCTGGACTACCGGTGTATTGCAAACTGAAATTAAATTAAAAAACAATAATTATAATATTTAAAACTGAAATATTGTAAAGGTATTTCGTAGGCTAAAATATGTATTATAAGTTATAATGCTTAATCTATCACGTTAAACCGACTTATTCTGTTCTGAAGTATTGGACCTGGTAGAGGATTCAGGTACGGGAGGCCCCGGTTAAAGGTGGTATCCAACACTTTGCCTATATCTAATAAAAGCACCAACACTTGACCTCTGTTTGGGGTATATGTGCGTAATTTCTGTAGAAAACCATTATACTTTAGTCCAAGCTTTGGCGATTTTCAACAGTATCTCAATTTTGAGGGTAGTAAAACTGGGTAATCAACGCTTAAAATGTCATTTCTTTTCAAATCTATAAATAAGAAGGATTAAGATTAACGCCAGAAATAGACTTCGACGTCACAGCGGATGACGTGGACGAGCTAAAAATATAAGTGGTCACGTGGTTGTCTTAGTTTAAAAATAGCTAACTGTGCAGCGTGGCTCAGATAGGAAATACATGTTTGTAATGACGATTGTGGCGTTATGGTACATTTTTCAGACATGTGTAGGACATCAATAAACAGCATTTTGCGAGATCTGTTATAGTTTATTAAGATGTTTAATGAAAATATTTTTTGGTCCAATCTGTCGGTTACCACCTTTAAAACCTGAGCATACTGAAATAGTTAAAGGTGATATCCGACAGTTTAGACCAAAGCTTTGTTGCCCAAAAAAACAAATAAAAATATTGTCACATAAAAAGATCCCGCACAATGCTGTATCTTGTTCTGCACCTATGCGAAAAGTGAAGCATATCACAGCACTATTCAGTACAAATGCGTATTTCCTATCTGAGCAACGCTGCACTATTTTTAGTCCCCTACCGGTGTTCACACCGGAGGGGACTATAGGTTAACCCTCCGTCCGTTAGTCTGTCTGTCCGCTAAAAATCTTGATCCTTTGATAACTTAAAAACTATTAAAGCTAGGCGAAGGAAACTTGGTATGTTAATAGGTAGCAATGTGTACAATATGCACGCGCAACATTTGGGTCGTTACCTTGAAGGTCAAGGTCACAGCATGACCTTGCAGCAAAATCGTGTCCGACCCATAACCTTGTTATTTGAAGTCGGATTTTATAACTATTTCACAGAAATGATCACCATATTAAGATGACGTGTCGCGCACAACATTTGGGTCGCTACCTTGAAGGTCAAGGTCACAGCATGACCTTGCAGCAAAATCGTGAAGTTTTGGATAGCGCATTCAGGTGCACTTACCTTAAATGATATTGCATTAAGGTGTTCATACCTTAAATAAAGGCCAAAAATAAATATCATGATAAGTTAACAATTATTGAGGGTCAGGTGAATTAAAAAAAAAATTGTGAACCCCAACTACTGTTTGGGTGGAGGAGACTATAGATTTGCTCTGTCTGTCCATTTGTCCAACAAAAAATCTGGATGCTGTGATTACTAAAATAAATGTTTGAGCTACATTGATGGTACTTGGTATGTGAAATGATGCTAGATAAGGTAAAAAACAGACAATCGGTCAAGTGTCCTTTGTTCATGGTAAAAAGGGTGTCCGTTGTCCACAGATGACAGGTGTCCTTTGTTAACAGGTCAATTATAGAACGATTTTCCTTTGGGGAATATTGATGGGTCCATTGAAAGCAGGTGTCTGCTGTTCTCAGGTGTCCCTTAGCTCAGGCTGACTTGTATATGTATCTGTAGATTTCCTTGTTTATTACTTCATTTTTAAGCCATAATTATACAAATACAGACTTCAGCCTCAAATTAATTATAAATGGCAATAAACAGGAGCGTATGATAATTAAAGAACTTTTTGAGGGACCGGTAGGGGACTACTGTATTGCCCGCAATACTATCAAATGCTTGTTAAATTAAGAAAAGCACGGGATCACTTACTTTAACGATCACATTGTATCATTGTCTGGCAAATACGCCATTTTTAGCAGAAATCGCCATCGTGGTTATTTGAAGATTTGGAAAGAATGAGCATTCAGAAGAATTTTTTTTCACGATTTGTTATTTCAACAGTTGAGAAAGTGTTCAAAAGCATTTTTATTTAGACTAAAATCCGAGTTTATGAAGAAAGTATGCAAAAACACCCCATGAGGTATAAGATTACATGTATTTGATACAGGCAAACTGTCGGATACCACTGTAAAAACGGCGCTAATTTGCTACCGCTCAATGAAAGTATAAGTGCAGTTCCACGACTGGCCGGGCCGATCAAGATAGTGTAAATGGGTATTGTACCATGCACGGTGTTCACGGCATGCTATATACAGTAAATGCAGCACAATATATTTTCGAAGTGGAAAGCGTGTCCACATGATTGAAATACTGTCGTAGGTACGAAAACTCCAACAAACAGTCAAACCAGCAAACAAAAGACTAAAACAAACACGTTCTTTGCTGAGCCTTGCAGGGACAAAGAATGATTTGCACTAAATAATACAGTTCTACAGTAAAGAGACACATAAATCTAGCTGACGTGTAATATATTATGCATAGCATGTTGTTTTTATTCCAATTTTCCAAGTGAAGTACTTCCCCTGGCAGTGACAAAAACTCAGATTTACCTTATATTTAAAACGCACTGTTTATTGTCGTGGAATAGGCACGTGGTAAACATGACTATTCCAATTAAAAGTAGTATCCGACAGTTTTCTTATATCAAATACATGTTATTTTTTAACCTTCTTGAATTGCAATAGCTCAGATGGTAGAGCGTCGGCTTGCGGATCGGGAGGTCGTGGGTTCGAACCCCGGTCGGGTCATACCAAAGACTTTAAAGTTGGTAGTAGTGGCTTCCCTCCTAACGCTCGGGGCTACGGGGACAGCATTACTCCTGACTCGTCGGTGTCAGTATAATGGACCGGCCGGGTTCAGTTCCTGGGCACCTCATAAGTGCCCCTGTGCTGTAATGATAGAAATGTCGCTGCGCAGTATCGGCAAAAATGCCGGCTAATCCCTTCTTGAATTGAATTGTGATAAATTTCTGCTAAAACTTAAACTAATTTTAGACAAGAAAAAGGACAATTTTGAACACTACCTCAATTGTTAGACAACACAAATCGTGAAATAAATCGCACAGAATGTTCAAACTTTTCCAAAACAACGAGATAATAGTGTTACTTACATGCTTTGGATATAGGTATTGAGCAAGATGTGTTTATTTCTGTTAATACGACACGATAAGTGTTGAGACAGTAGAGCAATTATATAACATCTTCTATACCAGCTGAACATTCCACACCTGTTTTTATAAATAGCGATTACACACATATATCAACAGCAAAGAAAAATCCACATTTTATTAGAATTGAGTTTAATTGTTAAATTTTACTTTTCGACTAAAAGTTTTTTTTTGGTGTTATTTCAGAGGTATTGAACGAGGACCTCGACTCGTTTGTACTGAACCCCTGGGCTTGGAACAAAGGTGGCATCTTCGACCCAGCCTACTTCATCCTGGTTCCCGTCACCCTCGTTACCATAGCAACAAATATCCTCGTTCTGAAGACGTTCATTCGGCACAACCTCAAATCCGCGGTACACACCATCCTGATCGCTCTTGCAATTTCTAACACTCTCACTGTCTTGGTGCCATCAATAGCGGTTCTGTATCAGATGGTGGATGGTGTGAATCCTGATTATATTAAATTCGAGTACTGCCGAATCTACGGCTATCTTACTAAATACCTACCCACAATTACACACACCGTGTCAATATGGCTAACAGTTGTTCTGGCAATAGATCGCTATCTCGCTGTACAACACCCTTTCTTCGTCCGACGTGCGTGTTTTCCGCGTACAAGCCTTTGTGTGATAGCTGGTATATATGTGCTTGCAATACTCGGACACCTATGTAGGTTTGTGGATACAGATTATGTTCCTGTCAAAATCATTTCTGCTGAGAAGATAAAAAATAACATCGAGATTCAAAATCTGAGAAAAAATAGCACTGTCCCACTGAACAATTCCAGAATTTGTGCTTTAGCGAAAGGTGTGACAACATGCCGCGCGGTTTATGCGACTGGATTTGAAGACTTTATATATTACGAATTTCTCTACTATTGGTTCGTAATCATATTCGTAAAATTCATTCCTTGTTCTTGTTTGATCGCCCTAGACACCTTAATGCTTCGAAGCCTGCAACGTGCAGACTCATTCAGGCGCACCAGTTCCGGTGTTCAAGGCCGAAATCAGATGGTCGTGTCACGAAGTCATTACAGTGAGACAAAAAGAACCACCGTCATCATCATTATTGCCGTCATCATTGTAGTGATAGTGGAACTGCCGATTGGTATCACCCTTCTACTATGGACGCTTTCGGAGATCCATGGTTCAACATTCATGGACGAGAACACACTGAATACGCTTGGCATAACAGCGAACATGGTCGTCTACGTCAGCTACCCGATCCTCTTTATCATGTACTGCAGCGTCAGTGAGAAATTTCGGCGAAATTTCTGTCAGTACAGAGCCTGCTGTAGACAGCAGCCTCGGGCGACAGGGACACCGTGCTAGAACCGTGGCACCAAGTTAATAGGACAGCAGCCTGTAAATGACATTGTTTTATTATACCGATCCTGAAGGGCAATGTATGTTTATCTTAATAGTACAGAACATGATTTATATAGTAATTTTATTCTACACAAATCCTTCAAAATAATTGTCTATTTCACTGTCATCATCGTTTAAATGTATCTTTTTGTTTTAAGCCTATTTGTTCACACTCGTTTTTAAAACACTTTTATCTCAACTTATACAAATCCTCTTCGACTATCCACTTCCTGGGAAGAACTTGTTCACATGTAATAACTACGTCAAGCAATGTGCAGTTAAAAGTCTTGGCTTAGTAGCAGGTGGCGGGTTCGAATCCAGAGCACGAGCTTCACACACAATATACTTGTAGTTATACAGCTATAATGTGTCTTTCGCTGTGTCTGTATAAAGGTGCTTGAGAAACCAGCCTTCAGTGGACAATGCTTGGAAGTAGTTTATTTATTTTTTGGGGGTTTTACGGTACACCGACACCTAACAGGCCATACGGCGCCGAATACAAAGAAGTTTAATGTGAATACAGAATAATCAGGTAAAAAATAAACTATGTTAGTAAATTATAGAAAAATATGAAAATCTATAAGGTTAAAATAATGTGAACTATAATTGAAAATAAGTTTATGTATTAAACGGTCTAAAGATGTATAACGGTTGCTAAATAAACAGTTTAAAAATTTATAACTTATTAAGAATATTTATCTCTTTCAAGAACCAAACAAGTTAAGAGTCCGATACTGTCCTGAACAGTTCGTACATGTTATTGCTTCGAAGTAGTCGTACATTCAAAGACACTGCATTTTAATATGTTTCATTTTTTTCCAGTAAATATTTTCTTAACACATTTTATAATTTCTTGGCATGAGCTATGTCTTTAAAGTTAAAAGTTTTAACTAAATGCCAGTACGAGTAGGTTTTAGTTACGCATGGAAATGGTAACAGGTTAGGGCCAAAAAATCTTTGCATATGTTAAGCTAAGTATTTCTCTTATTTAATTTAAAAAGTCAAAATTTGCTTAATTGTAACTTACATTAGTTACAATGGGCATCTGTAGACATCCATTAACCCCGATTCTTCTCTTTTAACCGGCAGCCAGTTTTGTTTGCAAAAATGCTGGATAAAGCAAGCCACGAATACTTCTTAAAAATTAAACAAATAATGTCCTAATTCTATAGTGAAAACCTCCCTACAAGGTTCGTACAAGAAAACTTTTAACAAATTCAAATAAACTATTTACTGATTATGTACGCAATTGGAACATCTGAAAACAGAATACAGGTAAGCCGCCGCTCAAAATTTACGATTAAACATAAGTTTTTAATTAGAAAGTGGGTTTTTATTAATTATTGAGTTTCGGTTTATTACAAATATAAAGTTTGCATTAAACGCAACAAAATGACATTTTGTAAGTGTTTTTGACATACAGAATTAAGACGTTATTTAGATTCGACCAAATCAAAAATAGGTTCTAATCCAACAATAGCCAAAGATGTTTTACTATGCGTGGACATAGCATAGCAAATAACTTCTACCATATAAGAATATTATTTCCAGGCAAAATATGCTTAGTGAACATAGAAAGGGTTGAGCGAATGTTGTCGTTCATCTTCATGTTATGATATTACTTAAAAGAGATCCGTTAAACAGGGATGGACCCATGGGGGGATGGGGGGGGGGGATGCTACCCCCACCCTCGCACCAACCAGATATAAGTGTAGAGTTTTGGAAACACATACATGCAAGCTTAAAAAATACGATGCTTTTAAAGTTTATTATGCCTGTTGACTGCTGAGGTCGAAATTAGGGCCCTTACTGTATATAAAGTATTTACTGCGATAAAGTTGAATGGATCTTGATTTATACTCACACACACACACACTCCGACATTTTCTGAATCCGCCCCTGCCTTAAAAAACTATGCTGATCAACAACGCATTCCTTTCTTTAAGCCATTTGTTGATTACAATGCCAACAATTCAGCCCAGCGTAAACGGTATGGTTGGACCCAATAACGCGTAAACGCACTTACATGTTATGTCTTTTGGCAAATTGAAAGGGAAAAATATGTAATACATAGTTTCTTTCTGCTGCGTTTATATAATTTGTGAAGATTCAAACTAAAAGCTGCCAGTCGTATATTAAATGATATGCTAATTGTGTTCTTCTGTTAGGACAAACGTGTGGTTATTTCTATGTTTGTTGGTACATAAATCGATAATTGGCCATACACGAACAATTACGGAATGTCCAGCTGGTAAATAAGATGTGATGTGCATTGAAAATTTATTATTGACTCCATAATTGGCAAAATATAGCAAATAAATATATTTAATTTTTTTTAATTTTTATTTACTTTTGTTTCGTTTTGTGAAGTTTATTCCACTATGTGTACATGTTGTTGTTGTTTTTTTAAATTTATACACACTCCTGAAACAATTTAATCAAAATAAAAGTTATAAGGAAAAAATACTGGTCAAAACAGTGGCTGTTGGTCCCTTCTTGGGCCAGATTTAAAATTGAAATACACAGATATGCGTCGCGTGATTTGCATCAAAATCATGACATAAATAATGCTGAAATGTGTGTTTAAACATTTTACCAATTGATAGTTTCCACATCAGTGAAGATCCTTTATTTTAGCAGCCATCTTTGATGGCAACTTCAAGGGATTTTCAGATGAATTGTATAGAAGCGTAAATTTTATTTTCTTGTAATTTCTTCAAAACTTAAAAGCTACACTAAATTGGAAAGCTCTTGAAATTCATGTTCTAGAATACAATATTTTTAAAACTGATAAATACACAAAGAACTAATACACAGATATTTATAAAACTATTGGCTCATCCTTAAACAAAATGAACAGTGTAAATTTTCTGGTTGTATTTTTTACCTTTTAAACTTTAAATCAAAATATAGTTTTGATATTTAAAATATTTTATAAAAACTCTTAAATTTATAAAATTCAGTAAAATAGACTGAAAAATTAAAACACAGTGGTGAGTTTAATACAGCACATATTTCTAGATTTCGGCCTGCATTAGCTTCTGCTCACAAAAATGGCCGCCTTAAACTGTATCATCAGTGCCTATGACATCACATGGAATCTATCTTTCGTCCACTGCAAAGTCTAAGAAAGCTTGTACATTTTACTATAAACATTTGAATTCATCCAGTGTGTTTAGGTGTATTTGTATTTTGGGTTTTACGGCACACCGACACTTAATAGGTCATACGGCGTTCAATACATTGATATTTAACGACAGTACAATATAATCCGGTTAAAACTATAATATGTGAGTTGAAATAAAAACTATCAGGTTAAAAATGTGAATTATAAGTGAAACAGGTTTACATATTAAACAGTTAAAATGTATAACGTTAGCATAATAAACAGTTTAAAAATTTATACCTTATTAAGAATACCAATCTCATTTAGGAAACAAACAAGCTTAGCATCTGATACTGTCGTAAATAGTTCGTATATATTATTGACATTAAAATACTTAGACCGAATATGGTCTGTGTCAATACAGTGTAGTAAAATATGATTAACTGTAAGAGGTTCCTGGCAAGGAACACATTCAGGTTGAACTTCTCTTTTTAGAAGATATGAACGAGTTAATCTAGTATGTCCAATGAGACAGCGGATAAGAGCTACGTCTTCCCGCCTACTTTCTCTGCAAGTGGAGATATTGGCACCGACGTTAGGTTTAATGGCGTGTAATTTGTTATAACAGTATTGTCCCAACTTGTTTGCCATTTTGTTAAAATATATCGATTGATAAGTGGTTCAAATCTGTGTATGGGATGCAAAAATCTGTCTCAGCAAGGGCTGAGGCAGATTTTGCACTCTTATCTGCATCCTTGTTTCCTAGAATGCCTACATGACTAGGCAGCCAACAGAAAAATATGCTTTTTAAGATAAAGTTCATTAAGTTTCAAAAGTAAATCGCTTATGCTAGGGTTGGAAAAATTGAGGTTTTTAATGGACTGTAACACTGACAATGAGTCAGTGTTTAGGTGTTGACAGGTAATGACAGTAAGGCATTCACTGTTGATCTATATCTTATCATATACAGATTAGCACAAGTACTATCTTTATGTAGTTCAATATATTTAGCACACAGTGTGACATCGTGCTGAAGTGCATAGTTTTAAAGAGACTTTGTCAAAGTTTTAGGTTGTATCGAACCACATGGTATCATACAGTCTGCACTTTATGTGAATTAAACGTATTATGCCACTCACTATGAATGATAAAACTACATAAACAATCTTGTACTAAGACTCAGTGTACAGACTCAGGCACAAGTCTTCCTGGGTTTAAATAATAAAAAAACAAACTATTGTTATTACATTTGTTTTCTTTTTCTAACTTTGCCACAGCATCTATATGAAAAGTCAGGTAAGTCCTCTATTAACCACAGAACATTTAAAACTGTTATAGAGAAGATAAAAATATGCCAGCCAAAGTTGGTACGACTTGTTTTAATATAAAATGTTACGATTTCCATAATGATAAATGCACATACATTTCGTATTAAAATAAACTTGAAAATAATTTATTTATATTTTAAAAACGGAGTGAAAAGCATTTCTATTACTGAAGAAAAAAATGGATAATATTTCCGGATATTGATTTGAAATAAGATATTATGTGTGTCACACACAAAATGGTAAATGTAGTTCCGTATTTAAGGGCTTTTTATTCTTTTAAAGAGGGATATATATTGAAAAAATGGAATGCAAGTAGTAACGTGTTAAAAAAGTTATCTTGTATTTTTCGGTATTAAAATCTACTAAACGTGACAAGCAACAGCCAAACACACACAAACAACATACACTTTAATCAATGTAGAATATATTTGAACTAACCTTAAAAGCAACTTGACCGCACTTCATAGTAATAATGAATTACATGAATTTCCTGGTTTCATTAACAAAGGGAGATTAGTCAAATTACATTTATTACCTCCCTTGGTTATGTTTTACTAGAAAATGAAGATAAATGTATGTGGGGTTTTCCCCACCTTCTTAACTATTGAGAACACCTCATTCTGCAGAATGTACATATAATGTTGTTAAATGAGATCAGAAATTCAAAGTGAGTAAAAGAAACTGAGTATTATGGCAAAATGAGCAAATCAAGATATATCGTATATACAGTAAATAAAATACATGTACCTATCAGCATTTCTTTCATTTCGACAACAGAGAATAGCTTTCCGTGAAGCCATGATATGATACCACACAATCACATTACCACGACACCGGACAGACCATCCATATGTCTTGGTTTATAGGGGCCGGGGTTTTGAACTCGGGTCTTCCTTACCCGCAATCCATGCTTTATCAATTGCGCTCCCAGGTTCAGAAGGACAGTTTAGATACGTGAATATTTTTTTTATTTTTTGTCTTATTTGGCGGACATGATTTAACTGGGTTTTACGGCACACCGACACTTAACAGGTAATACGGCGCCGAATACAAAGTAGTTCAATGTGAATACAGAATAATCAGGTAAAATCTAAACTATGTTAGTAAAATATAGAAAAATACATAAATCTATCAGGTAAAAATAATGTGCACTACAATCGAAAACATATTAAACGGTTTAAAAATGTCGAACGGTTGGTAAATACACAGTTTAAAATTTATAACTTATTAGGAATACTAATCTCGTTCAAGAAGCAAACAAGTTTATAATCCGACACTGTCCTAAACAGTTCGTACATGTTATTGACATTAAAATACTTCGACCGAATGTGGTCGGTGTCAATACACTGTATTTAAATATGGTTGACTATCAGTGGTTCCTAGCAAGGAACATACACAGGTTGAACTTCTCTTTTCAAAAGATATGAATGAGTTAATCTAGTATGTCCAATGCGACAGCGGTGAATTTATGCTCTGCAATACAGATCATGAGTCTGAGAATATATAATTTTGTAAATTATGTACACATTGTTGTATTTGTCTTTCAATTGTGTTCATATTTTAGTGCGGTAAAAGTGAACAGTCAACCCCTTCATGAAGAGTTTTTACAATGTTATTTTTTATCTTAAAAAGGGTAACAGATAGAATACTACCCTGGGAGACACCTTGTTCCTGTTTATGAACAGATGACAGGGTGGACCCAATCTTGACCTGAACATTTCTGTCAATAGGGAAACTGTCAATGAATATTGGTAAACGACCCCTGAGACCAAGGTCACCAAAATCCTTTAAAATTCCAGGTTTCCAAGCCGCGTCATAAGCCCTTTCAAGATCGAAAAACACAAGATGTTCCTTCTTGATTAAGGCATCACGAATTACTGTTTCTAAACGAACAAGATGATCGACTGTGCTACGTTGGTGTCTGAATCCACTTTGATATTCTGAGCTTAAGTTGTTAGACTCAAGATACCAGACAAGTCTATTATTGATCATTCGTTCTACGGTTTTACAAATACAGCTCGTCAAAGCAATAGGTCTATAGCTTTGATGATCTATTGGGTCCTTACCTTGTTTATGAAGTGGAATAATGAATGCATTTTTTCCAAGAATCGGGTACTTTACCGGATATCCAAATTTCCTTAAAAGATTGACAGAAGTAAGCTTAGAGATCGAATTGGTAAATGTTTTAAGAATTGATACGGTATGTCGTCTGGACCAGCAGCGGTATCATGCGATTTATTTAAAGCATCTTTAAGCTCTTTCAAGGAAAAGGATTGATTGTAAGTTTCGTTATTATTAGATTGAAAATGAACCTTTTCCCTTTAAGCAGAGTGATTAAAGGTTTGAAATTGAGGCGTGTAGTTGGCCGATAAAGAATTTTTGGCAAAATTTTCAGCCAATGTGTTCGAAATGTTTTGTTTATCTGTTACTACGGTCCGATTTGTTTTAAGGTGGTTAACTGTTGAATATGATGGTTTACCGCTAATCTTTTTAATAGCAGACCAAACGTTTTTGATGGAAGTCTTGCCATTTATTTTTGAAACATACTTTTGCCAAGATGATTTTTTTTGGCATGTTTAATAGTCCGGCGACTTTTAGCCCGCTCTTTTTTAAGGTTTTTCGTATTTGTATCGGTAGGTCGAACATCAAATTGCTTTAATGCCGCCCTACGTTTACGAAAAGATTTTTTACACTCTTAATAAAACCAAGGCTAATTATGTTTTGATTTAGTCGAGGTCTTAGGTATACACCTTTCTGCAATATTGTGCAAAGTGTTTGAAAATGCGACAATTTTGTCACCTTCATTTCCTATTGAAGTTGGGACAAGTTCTGCAGAACAAAGTGCTGAGAACAGGTCCCAGTTTGCTCTGTCCATATTCCAACGAGGATTATCGTCGCCTATTGGCGCAGTACAGTTTGTAAGGATTATAGGAAAGTGATCACTTCCACAAAGGTCATCGTGTACATCCCAAGTGTAATTTAAATATACAGAGGGGTGACACAATGTTAGGTCTAACGATAAATAATGCCCAGTTGCGGGGTGCAAGTATGTTGGCTTGTTATTATTGGCCAGCCATATATCATTATGAGCAATAAAGTTTTCTATCGTCTTGCCCATATTGCTAAGGTCAAAACATCCACTTAGCGGGATATGACCATTAAAGTCTCCAACGAGTATATATGGAGAAGGCAGCTGGTTAATAAGATTATCTAAATCATCTTTAGATACATTTGAATTCGGTGGAAGATAAACAGTGCAAATAGTTACAACTTTATGTAGGGTTACACGGATAGCAACAGCTTGTATGTTTGTGTCCAGTTCGACTTGAGAGTGTGGCAATCTGGAGTTGACAATTATTGTCGATCCTCCAGATGCCCTCTCGCATGCTGTATGTATATTATTATAACAAGTATAACCCTTAAAATTGAATTTAACAGATTCTTTAAGAAAGGTTTCCTAAAGACAAAGCACTGGAGGATTTAGTGTTAATAATAGAATAAGTATTTCATTGTAATTGGCCTTAAGACCTCGACAGTTCCACTAAATGATTCTATTATTCATGGGATTATTCAACTTAATTCTTGGAGACTATGTTTTAGGTGGTTTTTAGTGTCCGATAGAGACTCCATTAGACACTCGAATTTGTTTTGATGGGTGTTTATCACCCGAGTGTTTGGAGCAGTGGGAGGACTCTGTCCTCTCCTCTGCCCCGAAGGACCAGGAGTCTCCTTAGAGGAGACCTGAATGAGAATTCTAAGGCCCCTACCGGCAGGGCCGGACTTTGGTATGTCGGGGCCCGGGATCGAACCCGGGCCTCCCGTACCTGGAGCCGACGCTCTACCGATTGCGCTACAAGGTCCGGTTGAGAATAATTCACAATTTGCTCTGTTCATTCTCCAATAAGTATTATTGTCATTTAAGTTGACTACGTAGATTTTTTTTCAGATCTCGCTCTTTGTCATTCTCTACGGCCTTCTAGCCTTCGTCTTTGTCATGTTCCTTGGTCGTCCACCCCGCCGCCACCGCACTGCCAGCCGCCTATCGCCCGACCCCTGCTTCCATCTCCGCCAGTTGCACCCGACCCCGTGCAGTCTGTGTAGTGACTCTCGAAACATTGCAGTGCGAAATCTATAGAGGTTTTATAATTTAGTTGGGTGATTTCATATACTCTTTCTGAACGTTTTGTATTCAACCATGCTATCGCAGGTTTACTCATTTTATTGTCAGTAAAGCACTTTGAAGTAAGTACTTTAAACCAGGTTATATAAATTTACACTTATTGCATTATTGGTTTAAAACTATTTACTCAATCTTGTGTTAAAATGTTTGCATTTTATTAATGCTAGACAACTTAACAGACTTAATTTACAAAAAAATGCTAATTTTGGAGTGAACTATTTAGGTTCCGTTTATCTTTTCAACCTTTACCAACATCTTCAAAGATACAACAATTAAAAGGATCGACTGTCATCAAGTAGTCCTTTTTTCTTTGATACACGATTAACTAGCTGAGGGCCAGTCTAAGAGAGCATAGTCTGGCCTGCAGAAGACCGGAGCCTGGGGCCAGTCCAAGAGAGCATAGTCCGGCCTGCAGTAGACCGGAGACTGGGGCCAGTCCAAGAGAGCAAAGTCTGGCCTGCAGTAGTCCGGAGACTGGGGCCAGTCCAAGAGAGCATAGTCTGGCCTGCAGTAGACCGGATACTGGGGCCAGTCCAAGAGAGCATAGTCTGGCCTGTAGTAGACCGGAGCCAGTCTAAGAGAGCATAGTCTGGCCTGCAGAAGGCCGGATACTGCGTAAAGGCCCCACCCCCTTAGGACTTTCAAGCTGTGGCTTGTGAGAACATTTAAAATCTTTACTTAATTTACTTACTTAAATTGTGTACATGTAAACAACCTTCTATATGGGCCAAAATTAACTCAATTTACGTTTAAAAAAATGCTTTATGTTCAATTTGGATAGCCCCTGAAAGCAAGTTTAGTTGTTACAATGGAGTGGTCAGGATTTACAATATTTGACATAAATGTAAGCTGCAAATTTGCAGTATCACTGACTCCATGTTAATTACTTTATTGTGTAAACTAAACCACACTAAGCTTTGCAGACAAATTAGTTCTTTTATCTTGTTCTTTGTTAACATACTTTATAAGGTAGGTTTCTACTCATCTCATGTGCTCAAAGGCTTATCAGTAAAGCAATTGTAATTATTTTGTAAAAACTAGCTTTTCAAAACCATGTATTGTACAAGTCTGAACTTGATAAGTATGTGTGTCTGACACGCTTTTGATAATTAACTTGAATAATTAACCTCCAGTACCTATTTTGTACTTATTTTGGATTTACAATATTTTCTAACACATTTTTTTCAAAATTAAAAACCATGTGCATCTTACCACTCAGACATACAGGAGGCATATAATGTAATGTTCCAAGGAACAGTAAATTGTAAAAAGAACAGATTGTCATAATTCATTACATTTGTTTGTAAGAAAATCGAAAGAATCCATTAAATGTGAAATATCACAAATACTGTTATACTATATCATAATAGTTAAGAAACTGTGAAATGAACAAATACTGTAAAACTATAATGTACTTAAAAAGAATTTAGGTTTAACTTAGATATATTTAAATTAAATATTGTCTTTGGTATAAATAATTTTTCAAATTTGGAACCGTCTATTATGTCAGGGTCCTAGAGGTGGCCCCCAGAGGAAGTCTGGCGAGTAGACCTGGACAATGTCACAGGTCTAAGGACAGTACTGGATTGCCGAGGGCTTGAGAATGCGGGTGAGGTTGGTGCAGGATAAGAGGTTTTGGCAGGTAGGGTTTGGTCGATTGGTATCGGTTAGAGCAAACACCGAACGGGCATTTTTTTATATTTTCACTTTTCTTATATTTTCATTTTTCCATGTCTCCATTTTCATTATATTGCCACTTTTCTACGTTCTTTTTGTTATTCTTTGTTGTTAGCGATACATTTCCCACATTGCACAAACAAACATATATGCAAATACACATGAACGCATACAAATCTGCTGCCTACACAGTGTATAGCATGCCTTGAACACCTGGCATGAACCCACTCCCAGTCACATCCTGACACCGGCCAAATCATTCTTGAGCCTCCCTTATATTTGCTTAAGCGTTAGCAAGAGAATAATACCACTACCATTTTAACGACTTTTGATATGTTGCGGCCCGGGATCGAACCAGGGGCCTCCCGTAAACATATTTTTTTTTATTTGCTATTTTAATAGAACAATGTTTTTCTACATTTGTATTAGGAGTTATTTAGTCTTTGATAAATAGGTGTATTTAAATTGCAGTTGTTTGCAGATAGAATAGTTTCACCTCTGCATTAAGTTACAATAGTCTTCCGTTGACCTTTTAATTTTTGTAATGGACAATGGACCGCAAGATGTTATGGAAGCATATCTTTTTAAATGTTTTTAAATATTTGTTGGCCGTTTCAAGCGCAGTTTCTCAATAGCCAAGATTTGTGGTATTCCGATTTATGAAAATAAACTTTTAACTGTCGGTCCAGTGAGTTCATTTAAAAATTCATGGGACTTTAAATATGGTAGTCATCAAGAATAACCAAATGTTAGCTCATGTGACGTAAGGCTATGTGTTTTATAGCATTCCATTCTTCTGGGACTGGATTTATAATGATCATTTTTTATTCTTACTTTAAGTACTCAATTTTTTAAGAATAATTGGTTTTATGAAAAAAAAAATAAGAATGTTACTCATCTCTAGGGATATATTTCAAGATTTTAAAAAATCTTAGTTTGCCAGAGAAGGAAAACAAGATTCTTAATGAATAAGACCCCAGTATTTTGAATCAACAGTACAAAACCCCATAAGGTTTTCTTTATCTTTTTATACTTTATCTTGAGTACTGATGAAGATATAATTGGTCCAGCTGTAAGATGTAAAAATAGAAGATATAATTGGTCCAGCTGTAAGATGTAAAAATAGTTTAACTAATATCAGCAGTGAAGTAAAATTCACCTTTCCGCAAGATCTAAAAATAAGATATTTCACATTGTGTATTAGCATGGAATTAGCCAATCACATCGCGTTGACTGACACTTTACCTTCCGTTATGCTGATTCTCACTTACAAACTGTCCCACAAACAATGATTTTGACAAGCGATCAGTTTAAATCTGTTTGAGCCTTGGGTTCAATTTAATAGCAACAATATTGTTTGTTGTTTGCGGTTTTGCAAGGAATCGTACGTTGCTGTAATCGCTTTTCTGTTTGCATCTTAATTTATTTTATTGGGTGAGGCTTGTCCATTTCTACATCGAAAGGTAAAATCTCGCTGTAGCCAGCAACAACTTTCTTTCATAATTTTGTGTCATGAATGGATTATTGTGTGAAACTTTCTTAATCTTCATCTAAACATCTCCATCACAAGCTCTTTGCATTTGGGATACATCAAATTAAAATATTTTAACCTGTAAGATAATCTGTAAGATCTGTCACTTTAAACCAGGTTGGTTGTGGGCAAAGTGGTGGAGCTGAAACTATTTTTAGACTCGCGGAAAGGTGAATTAAGTCCAGTATAAAACTATCAACTTTCACACTCATTGGTGTTTCTAGCGTTGGAAAGATGCAGTTCAGAATGTCTACAAACCTAGAACTGTTTTCTTATGGATGATTCACTGGTAAGAAAACTGGCCTATTAATGTCATAATAATTGTAATTAATAAAACATTGGATAGGTTTAACTCTTTTCAACTATACATGAGCATTATTATATATTATTTGATAAGCTATGGAGTATTTCAGTGGACAAAACGCATAATATTATGACTGCACGTTGCGTCAGGGACAATTAGATATTATATTTCTCTTGAAGGCAGTTATAATCATTTCTCGATGGCCTGTTTAGTTTATTTGGGTAGTTTGTTTCTGCTTTTAGTAAACTTAAACTAGGCATGACTGGAAAAAGGAAGAAATGCAACTAACGGGTTTACTAACGTGTAAATTATGTTTGTCCATGTTATTTAAATAAGCCCTAGCTATGTAACATGTCCTTGACCAGTCATTTACGTAAACTATAAACAAGATTCTTTTTTTAAAGATTTCAGCTTGCTACATCGATGTCCATCGCTTTCGATGGCATTCTTGCCGTTGCTTTGTATAAGGCTCGTTTCCTTGCTTGTTTGCCGCCGCCTGCCAAGCCAGTCAGACCCCGCCGTCTTGCGCCGCCGCCTGCCAAGCCAGTCAGACTCCGCCGCCTGCCAAGCCAGTCAGACTCCGCCGTCTTGCGCCGCCGCCTGCCAAGCCAGTCAGACCCCGCCGTCTTGCGCCGCCCCGCCCTGCTGCCCCTCGACCTCGTGCAGTTTGGCCTGCCATGGATCCTCGTCCACGTCCCTCCCCACCCAGACATCCTCTGGCAAGGCCACCCCTGCGGACCTATAAGCGCTGGCTTATGAGTATTTTTTTTTAAATCTTGATACTGGTCAATATTACATTTAAATGGAAAGTATTTATGTTTGCTTATTTTCGCTAGTTTAGAAGATCAATATTGTTCCCAATTGCAATAGGTTTGTTTTTAGAAATTTTCAAGAAGATTACCAATATAAAGTACGAAAAAATATAATTCTCGGCCCTCCCCACCCAGACATCCTCTGGCAAGGCCACCCCTGCGGACCTATAAGCGCTGGTCAATATTAAATGTAAATGGAAAGTATTTATGTTTGCTTATTTTCGCTAGTTTAGAGGATCAATATTGTTCCCAATTGCAATAGGTATGTTTTTAGAAATGTTCAAGAAGAAAATTACCAATATAAAGTACGAAAAAATATAATTCTCGGCCCGGTAAAAATGACAATTAACAGTCACACAAGAAAGAGATGCCGCTTTGTAAATGATTGAAAATTCAAAGATTTGAGTGAACTAAGTATTTGATTTTTGTTCAATCTGATATACATAATGTGGTTTGAACTTTTCCCAATTTTGTTAAAAACAGTGTGAAAAATTTCCAATTCCGGGTGTCTGGTCATGTTCCCAAAATGTAGAGAAAAGGATTATTTATATTCAAAATTCTTGTACTGTTGTAGCATTAATGGTCGTCCATTCGCCCCATGTCAGCCATCTGCGAAAGCACACTGTCTTACTGCGCTTTCTTCTTTGGTCTCCATCGGCTTAGATTCATATTTTCATTGCTACGCATTTTTCATTCAACATTTCAAAGATAAGCGAGACAGAACAGCACTCAGTTTGTTCTCAGATTTTACCTCTACAAACCTCTCTTATAGTGAAACAATAAAATTTACGCCTATACTTTAGTAGGTGTAAAATTCTTTCGCCAAATATAAAGAACAAAGAGAAATAAATGGCATGTTGATAAATGAAATACACAACACAGATTTAGTCCCTTGCCTTTTTTTCAACGAGATGCAACTTAATATACTTGTAAAGTGTAAAGTCCATCAACAAAAATGATCTTAGTCATGGTGGTAACTCATTAGTTAATGGACTGCAGGTTTATATGATTGCGTGGCAGGATAGTTCAACTAGTCTTGTGAAGGTAATTAAACATGAGATTTGTCCGATTCAAAAAGTTGAATAACTGTTGACATAGATAACTACCCATTCCAGCAAATAACTATTTTATACCTCTTTAACAGCCTGTTTTTCAATAAATGTTTACCACATAAACGATACATTCCTTTGTCGACTGCTGCAATCTTCACGTTAAGGAGCACGTGACTTTCATCCTGAGGTCAGTTACTTTACTTCAGTTGACTACAATTAGTCAAAATGAATTGCCGGGCATTTGGTACTTTGCGTTTAGATAAGTATAATATTTAACTACTAAAACCAACTTCTACTAATACAAACGTAAGACAAGCCATGAGTAATTAGACATGAAACCATACAACATTAATTCCTTTGAACAGGATGAAAAAATGGCGACGTTGGTGAAGTCGATGACAAGTGAAGAATCTGCTAAACATTAAATAAACGACTGTAATAATCAATATTAAAACTTTTACAGTACAATGGTAAGCGGATAATATACATGGCTCGCTAAGCCCCATTAACTACCTAACGAAAACCACTCTTATCTACATTCCGATTTGCGATGAAACAACAGACCACTATCGAGTTGTTGAAAATGTCGTCTGCCGTGTCTACCTTCGAATAGGCTCTCATTACGCTTTGAAACGATGCGCTGATACTTAAGTATCCCACCAACAGTATTTCAGTTATCTGGAGACGGTGTCCACTTGTACAGATATAGTGCTGCCTTCACTGTGTATAGCATGCCATGAACACCTGGCATGAACCCACCCCCAGTCAAACCCTGACACCGGCCCAATCATTCTTGAGTCTTCCTTATATTTGCTTGAGCCTTAGAAAGGGAGCTATACCACTACATTTTTAACGACTTTGGTATGTCGCGGCCCGGGATCGAACCCGGGACCTCCCGTACCTGGAGCCGACGCTCTACCGATTACGCTACCAGGTACGGTATACAGGAGAAGGTAAACATATTTTTTTTATTTTCTATTTTAACAGAACAATGTTTTCCTACATTTGTATTAGGAGTTATTTAATCTTTGATAAATAGGTGTATTTATATTGCAATTGTTTGCAGATAGAATAGTTTCACCTCTGCATTAAGTTACAATAGTCTTCCGTCGACCTTTTGATTTTTGGAATGGACAATGAATCGCAAGATGTTATGGAAGCATGATGTCTTTCAAATGGCTCTAGCATGAACTTTTTTAGATATTTGTAGGCCGTTTCAAGCGCAGTTTCTTAACAGCCAAGATTTGTGGTATTCCGATTTATGAAAATAAACTTTTAACTGTCAGTCCTGGGGGTTCATTTAAAAATTCATGGACTTGAAATATGGTAGGCAAAGTCATAAAGAATAACCAAATATAAGCTCATGTGACGTTAAGGCTATGTGTTTTATAATATTCCATTCTTCTGGGATTGGATTCATAATGATCTTTTTTATTCTTAAAGTACTAAATTTTTTATATATGGATGATTCACTGGTAATAAAACTGGCCTATTAATGTCATAATAATTGTAATTAATAAAACATTGGATAAGTTTTACTCTTTTCAACTGTACATGAGCATTATTATATATTATTTGATAAGCTATTGAGTATTTCAGTGGTCAAAACGCATAATATTGTGACTGCACGTTGTGTCAGGGACAACTTGATGTCATATTTCTCTTGTAGGCAGTTATAATCATTTCTCGATGGCCTGTTTAGTTTATTTGGGTAGTTTGTTACTGCTTTTAGTAAACTTTAACTAGGCATGACTGGAAAAAAAGGAAGAAATGCAACTAACGGGTTTACTAACGTGTAAATTATGTTTGAGCAATTTGGGTTATATTTAAAAAAACCTACTATTTAACATGTCCATGTTATTTAAAAAAAAAGCCCTACCTATGTAACATGTCCCTGACCAGTCATTTACGTAAACTATAAACAAGATTCTTTTTTAAATTTTCAGCTTGCTACATCGATGTCCATCGCTTTCGATGGCATTCTTGCCGTTGCTTTGTATAAAGCCCGTTTCCTTGCTTGTTTGCCGCCGCCTGCCAAGCCAGTCAGACCGCGCCGTCTTGCGCCGTCGCCTGCCAAGCCAGTCAGACTCCGCCGTCTTGCGCCGCCTCGCCCTGCTGCCCCTCGACCTCGTGCAGTTTGGCCTGCCCTGGACCCTCGTCCACGTCCCTCCCCACCCAGACATCCTCTGGCAAGGCCACCCCTGCGGACCTATAAGCGCTGGCTTGTGAGTACATTTTAAAATCTTGATACTGGTCAATATTAAATGTAAATGGAAAGTATTTATGTTTGCTTATTTTCGCTAGTTTAGAGGATCAATATTGTTCCCAATTGCAATAGGTATGTTTTTAGAAATGTTCAAGAAGAAAATTACCAATATAAAGTACGAAAAAATATAATTCTCGGCCCGGTAAAAATGACAATTAACAGTCACACAAGAAAGAGATGTCGCTTTGTAAATGATTGAGAATTCAAAGATTTGAATGAACTAAGTATTCGGTTTTTGTTTAATCTGATATACATAATGTGGTTTGAGCTTTTCCCAATTTTGTTTAAAACTGTGTGAAAAATTTCCAATTCTGGGTGTCTGGTAATGTTCCCAAAATGTAGAGAAAAGGATTATTTATATTTAAAATTCTTGTACTGTTGTAGCATTATTGGTCGTTCATTCGCCCCATGTCAGCCATCTGCAAAAGCACACCGTCTTACTGCGCTTTCTTCTTTTGTCTCCTTCGGCTTAGATTAATATTTTCATTGCTACGCATTTTTCATTCAACATTTCAAAGATAAGCGAGACAGAACAGCACTCAGTTTGTTCTCAGATTTTACCTCTACAAACCTCTCTTATAGGTGAAACAATAAAATTTACGCCTATATTTTAGTAGGTGTAAAATTCTTTCGCCAAATATAAAGAACGAAGAGAAATAAATGGCAATTTGATAAATGAAATACACAACACAGATTTAGTCCCTTGCCTTTTTTCAACGAGATGCAACTTAATAAACTTGTAAAGTCCATCAACAAAAATGATCTTAGTCATGGTGGTAACTCATTAGTTAATGGACTGAAGGTTTATATGATTGCGTGGCAGGATAGTTCAACTAGTCTTGTGAAGGTAATAAAACATCATGAGATTTGTCCGATTCAAAAAGTTGAATAACTGTTGACATTGATAACTACCCATTCCAGCAAGTAACTATTTTATACCTCTTTACCAGCCTGTTTTTTTAATTAATGTTAACCACATAAACGATACATTCCTTTGTCGACTGTTGCAATCTTCACGTTAAAGAGCACGTGACTTTCATCCTGAGGTCAGTGACTTTACTTCAATTGACTACAATAACTCAAAATGAATTGCCTGCCATTTGGTACTTTGCGTTTAGATAAGTATAATATTTAACTACTAAAACCAACTACTACTAATACAAACGTAAGACAAGCCATGAGTAATTAGACATGAAACCATACAACATTAATTCCTTTGAACATGATGAAAAAATGGCGACGTTGGTGAAGTCGATGACAAGTGAAGAATCTGCTAAACATTAAATAAACGACTGTAATAATCAATATTAAAACTTTTACAGTACAATGGTAAGCGGCCAATATACATGGCTCGCTAAGCCCCATTAACTACCTGACTAAAACCACTCTTATCTACATTCCGGTTTGCGATGAAACAACAGACCACTGTCGAGTTGTAGTAGAAAATGTCGTCTGCCGTGTCTACCTGCGAATGGGCTCTCATTGCGCTTTGAAACGATGCGCTGATACTTAAGTATTTGTATGTTTTCCTGCGCTGATATTAAATGTTGATACAGTATATAGACGATGCGATTCGTTATTTGCAGGAAACGAAGATTTTCTGACAACATGCCTCCACTATCAGAAAGCATTTATTGTTTTCTCAAAACACAGAAAAGTTAGTAACTGTCTGATCAAAGCATGTGGTTGTGTCCCAGTTAGCGAGGTGGTTCTCTTAGTGATGTCATACAAATTCATAACAATGCTGCTTATATCTTAAGTTTAAATATTATGTATTTTGTATTTTACGGCACACCGACACTTGATTGGTCATACGGCGCCGAATATATTGAAGTTTAACGAGAATAAACTATAATTAGGTTTAAACTAAAATACTTGAGCAGAAATATAAAAATCTATGAAGTTAAAAATGTGAATTATACGTGAAAACAGGTTAACATGTTAAACAGTCAAAAATCTATAACTTTAGCTTAATAAGCCGCTTAAAAATAACTTTATCAACCGATACTCGCGCACCTGCTCTAAGCCGGACTACTTTTTTTGACGAAACGATCAGTCCTAATGTTTACGTGAACGCAACTCATCTATCGCGTAATTATGCTTGTGATCATCCCAAAAATGTCCATAATATAAAGATTGGTTAAATAGAGCAAACAAGGTCATTAAAAAAAGGGAATGAGCGCGGTTTCGATCTCTGTCCTGCAGGATTGAAAATTAAAGTAGCCGCGCCTTAACCGACTGAGCTAACCGGACAGCACATCTTGAACTTCCGAAGTTGTATTTAACAATTATATAAAAAAAAAAATGTAAAAAAAAAATAAAAATAAAATGTAGAAGCTTTGTTAATCAAAATGTACACATTTACAATACAGGCATATGATTAAACTGTTTAGGAATAGTAATAAAATCAATAAAAGAACGAACTTGTAGTCTGCCAAAATAAAAACAACTGTCGAAATGTCAGATTATGTTAGTCCGTGTTGTTTTGAAATTATTTGGTTTGAATTGAAAGAATGTGATGAAGAATCGTGCGAAAACCCAAGCAGTGTTGCAGAGATGAGCTACGAGGATTTCGAGGCAAATTTGGCCTTAATCCGAACATTTTTGAGAAGGAAATTGATCTTGAATTTGTAACTGTCTCACAGTTTCTAGACGTAAACATGAACAACAAGTTAACAACACACCACATCCAATCCCAACATTTCTCCAAATTTCGCAAGTTACCCTGTCAAAAACACAACTATCTTCGCAATTTTATAGCGCTATATTCAATGCTCAGAATCTCAATGTCATCAACAATTAAAATCCACGAGCTACCTATTTGTTACATCCACAAACATACACAAACCTCGAATGTAATTCGCATTTCTTAATGCCAAGTGCGTAGCAACTTTAATGTAACACGGCCTTGACATTACACAGTACGTGTATAACTTTACACAAGGGGGGATTTTTGTTGTTCTTTTTTTCTAACCATTACTTTTAATTATCGTAATCAATAAAATTACAACCTTATGTATAGCGCAAATAAAATAAAGACATTACATGTTTATTGTCTTATTTTCTTAATGTAAAATAAAACTATGTCTTATGGCCGAATAACTCTATGAAAGCGCATGAATTTCGTGTATTGCATTGGAATGTCAGATCATGTAGGGGAGGAGCAGTAGCGGTAAATTTAAATGTTTCCCTTTGAAAAAAACTGTTGATGGTGGGATAAAAAGAATACCAGGTTAGTGTCGGCAGAGCCTCGTGCTTTCTGATTGTTCTTAGCCTCGCATGATAACATTTATCTATATCAACACTAACCTGGTATTCTCTATTTATCTGCATCCTCGTTTCCTCGGATGCCTACATGACTAGTTAGCCAAGGAAAAATATGCTTATTAAGGGAAAGTTCATTAAGTTCCTGAAGTAATTCT
This sequence comes from Sinonovacula constricta, assembly GCA_007844125.1. Classification (NCBI taxonomy): domain Eukaryota; kingdom Metazoa; phylum Mollusca; class Bivalvia; order Cardiida; family Solecurtidae; genus Sinonovacula; species Sinonovacula constricta. The sequence continues at coordinate 27,102,252 of CM017566.1, read as the reverse complement.
CTAATGTGAGGTTTGGAAAAATTGACGTTTTCAATACTGACAAAGAGTCAGAAAACACTACAAATCTATTGCTAGGATGATTTGAAGAGAAAGGTTTACAGCCTGAATTTCGGCTGTAAAAAATGGACGATGCTAGGGGTAATTTTTGTTTAAAACAATGAATTTTACTTACGGAAGCACAGCCGACATATGAATCTGCTTTTGAGCCATCAGTATTTCTTGTCGCGCAGTTCGATAAAATTTGAGCGTAGTACGAGAGGGTCTGTTAATGATTTATTATTTATACTGAGAGTTAAATCAACCTCAATAGTTTTAAATTGCCATGGTGGAAATTCCAATACATGTTATTTATTTTTTGTTAAAGAGAGTAACTGGCAATATACTACCCTGAAGGACACCTATTCCTGTTTATGAACAGAAGACAAAGTAGACCCAATTTTAGCTTGAAAATTTCTGTCAGAAAGAAAACTGTAAATAAAAGTGGGTAAACGACTCTTGAGACCAAGGTCACCTAAATCTTTTAAAATCCCATGTTTCCATGAAGTGTCATGTGCCTTTTCAATGTCAAAGAACACCGCTACAAGGTGTTCTTTCTTAACAAATGCATCTCTTATAAAGGTTTCAAATCGAACGAGATGATCGAGTTTGCTGCGTTGGTTTCTGAACCCACTTTGAAATTCTGTTAAATTATTCAATTTGAACTTTGTAGGAATTATGATTTTACAGATACTTAATCATCTGATGGTTTTTCATACTGCGTTGAACTGTCTTGGTAAACGGAAGTGTGAGATTGTGGAATTGCAGCGTAAGTTGTTTTTGAAAAAAATGGAAGTATATGTCTCTTTAGTTAACTAACTTGCCTCCGGAAATGAGATATTGCGGGTCTACTTTGTCTTCTGTTCATAAACAGGAACAAGGTGTCCCTCAGGGTAGTATATTGTCAGTAACTCTCTTTAACATCAAAATAAATAATATTGCAAACACCATAAATAATGAAGTAGATTGTTCACTATATGTGGACGATTTCCTTATATGTTATCGTTCTAAAATATGAATACTACAGACAGGCAATTACAACAATGCCTCAACAAATTACAACTTGGAGTAACAACAATGGTTTTAAATTTTTACAGACCAAAACAAACTGCGTACATTTCTGTCAGAAAAGAACTTCGCACAACGATCCTGAACTATTTCTTAACAACATTTGTATTCCTGTCGTCAATGAAACGAAATTTCTTGGTGTCATATTTGAAAGTAAATTATCTTTAATACCGCACATTAAATATGTAAAATCTAAATGTCTTAAATCTCTAAACCTGTTGAAATTTTTATCCCATACCGACTGGGGAGCTGATAGAAAAGTTTTATTGCAACTTTATAGATCACTATTATGATCGAAATTAGATTACGGTAGCATTGTTTACGGCTCTGCCAGGAGATCATATCTCCAGATGCTTGACGTTGTCCACAACCAGGGACTCCGTCTGGCCCTTGGAGCTTTCTGGACCTCTCCTGTAGAGAGCCTTAACGTTGAAGCTAATGAGCCATCATTATAACTTAGACGAGAGAAACTTGCGCTTCAGTTCATAACAAAAGTGAATTCTAATCCTAAAAATCCAGCACATAGTGTTATTTTCAATCCTAATTATGAACACTTGTACGAGCGTAATCTAAAGGCAATTAAACCTTTTGCTTTGCGAATGTTAGAAATCGTACACACATCACATCTGAATTTTAATCAAATAATGGAAAATAATGTCTTAGAATTTCCACCATGGCAATTGAAAACTCCCGAAGTCGATTTATCCCTCATTATAAATACTAAATCAAAAACAGACCCTCTCGTACTACGCTCAAATCTTATCGAACTGCGCGACAAGAAATACTCCAACTACGTTGAAATATATACTGATGGCTCAAAAGCAGATTCATATGTCGGCTGTGCTTCCGTAAGCAAATTTCATTGTTTAAAACAAAAATTACCCATTTTTACAGCCGAACATTCAGGCTGTTAATATTTCTCTTGACTTTACTTCTGATCATGGCGATAAATTTGTAACATTTACTGACTCTTTGTCGGTATTACAGTCTATTAAAAACCTCAACCTTTCCAACCCTCACATTAGAGATTTACTTTTGAAACTTAATGAACTTTCTCTTAATAAGAATATTGTTTTCTGTTGGCTACCTAGTCATGTAGGCATCAGAGGCAACGAAGATGCAGATAAGAGTGCAAAATCTGCCTCAGCCCTTACTGAGACAGATCTTTGCATCCCCCCCACCCCACAGATTTTAAACCACTTATCAATCGGTATTTTTTAACCAAATGGCACAATAGTTGGGACAATACAATTTATAACAAGTTACACGCAATTAAACCTAACGTCGGTACCAATATCTCTTGCAAAGAAAGTTGGCGGGAAGACGTAGCTCTTACCCGCTGTCGCATTGGACATACTAGGTTAACTCATTCATATCTTTTAAAAAGACAAGTTCTGCCTGAATGTGTTCCTTGCCAGCAACCTCTTTCAGTTAATCATTTTTACTATATTGTATTGACACAGACCATATTCGGTCTAAATATTTTAATGGCAATAACATATACGAACTATTTAAAACAATGTCTGATTCTAAGCTTGTTTGCTTCCTGAAGTCCTGAAGAAGATTGGTATTCTTAATTAGTTATATATTAACCTGTTTTCCACTTATAATCCACACTTTTAACCTGAAAGATTTTTATTTCTACTCGCGTATTTAAGTTTTAACCTGATTATATTCTATTGTCGTTAGACTTCAACGTAATGGGCGCCGTATGACCTATCAAGTGTCGGTTTGCCGTAAAACTCAAAATACAAATATTTCGCCAAAAGGCGACGATAGTCCTCGTTGGAAGATGGACAGAGCAAACTGGGACCTGTTATCAGCACTTTGTTCTGCAGAACTTGTCCCAACTTCAACAGAAAATGTAGTTGACAAAATTGTCGCATTTTCATACACTTAGCACAATACAGCAGAAGGGTGTATACCTAAGACCTCGACTAAATCAAAACATAATAAACCTTGGTTTTATTAAGAGTGTAAAACATTTATTCGTAAACGTAGGGCGGCATTAAAGCAATTAGGTGTTCGACATACTAATACGAATCTTAATTATCTTAAAATAGAACGGGCTAAAAGTCGCCGGACTATTAAACATGCCAAAAGATCATCTTGACCAAAGTATGTTTCAAAAATAAAAGGCAAGACTTCCGTCAAAAACGTATGGTCTGCTATTAATAAGATTAGCGGTAAACCATCATATTCAACTGTTAACTACCGTGGTAACAGATCAACAAAACATTTCGAACACACTGGCTGAACATTTTGCGCAAAACTCCTCATCGGCAAACCACACGACGACTCAATTTCAAACCTTTAGACTCTCTGCTGAAAGGGAAAAGGTTAATTTAAAATCTAATAATAAAGAAACTTACAATCAATCATTTTCCTTGAAAGAGCTAAAAGAAACATTAACCAAATCGATCTCTTTACCAAATCGGTCTCTAAACTTACTTCTGTCAATCTTTAATGAAATTTGGATACCCGGTAAAGTACCCGATTCTTGGAAAAATGCCTTCATTATTCCACTTTATAAACAAGGTATGGACCCAACAGATCCTCTAACTATAGATCTATTGCTCTGACGAGCTGTATCTGTAAAACCTTAGAACGAATTATCAATAATAGACTTGTCTGGAATCTTGAGTCCAACAACTTAATTTCAGAATATCACAGTGGATTCAGACACCAACGTAGCACAGTCGATAATCTTGTTCGTTTAGAAACACTCATTCGTGATGCCTTTATTAAAAAGGAACACCTTGTAGCTTTGTTTTTCGATCTTAAAAAAAGGCTTATGCCACGACTTGGAAACCTTGGATTTTAAAGGATTTAGGTGACCTTGGTCTCAGGGGTCGTTTACCAATATTCATTGAGAGCGTTCTTTCTGACAGAAATTTTCAGGTCAAGATTGGGGCCACTCTGTCATCTGTTCATAAACAGGAACAAGGTGTCCCCAGGGTAGTATTCTATCTGTTACACTTTTTAACATAAAAATATAAAAATAAATAATATTGTAAAAAACCCTTCACGAAGATTGTTGATTTCGTTATTTGTTAACGCTCTAAAAATATGAGCACAATTGAAAGACAATTAGAACAATGTCTATATAACTTGCAAAAATGGAGCAACACTAACGGTTTTTAGTTTTCTCCAACCAAAACCAACTGTATACATTTCTGTCAGAAACGAGGTCTTCATACTGACCTGGAATTGTTTTTAAATAACGTTCTTCTTCCCGTCGTCCAGGAAACTATGTTTCTTGGAGTTATTTTGACAGGATACTGACTTTTCTTCCACATATCAATTACATCAAGAAGAAATGACTCAAGGCTCTTAACTTGCTTGAATATTTTTTTACCATACAGACTGGGGAGCCGATAGGAAAACATTGTTACTTCTGTACCGTTCCCTGATTCGGTCTAAGTTAGATTGCGGAAGCATAGCCTTTGGTTCTGTCAGGAGGTCCTGTCTCCAGATGCTGGACGTCGTTCACAACCAGGGACTTCGTCTAGCTCTAGGAGCGTTCAGGACATCACCAGTGCAGAGCCTTTACGTCGAAGCCAACGAACCATCATTATTCTTGCGTCGCGAGAAACTTTCATTGCAGTATATAATTAAACTCGTGTCTACCCCTGATAACCCAGCGTTTAACTGTTTTCAACCCCAAACATAAAGAGCTTTATGATCGATCACCTTACGCCATCAGACCTCTTGGTTCAAGGCTTAAAGGTAGCATAGACACATCAGGTATAAAACTCGATAGCATTGTTGAAAACCCCACAATTGAACATCCACCATGGCAACTCCGTTCCCCTGATGTGAATTAAGAACTCTGTAAAAATTAAAAGTCGAACACATATATTTTGATGTTGTGATGTTAAGTTCTCGAACTTCGTGACAAGTATTCTGATCACCTTCATATATACTGATGGTTCAAAGACGGACACTTACGTTGGCTGTGCCACTGTATAATAGCCACTACATTAAACAAAGACTTCCTAACAACTCGTCTATCTTCACCGCCGAAATCCAGGCTATAAATCTAAACCTTGATATCATTTCAGAATATCCCGGTGAAAAATATGTTATATTTTCAGACTCATTATCTGTATTGCAGAGCATAAATTCACTGAATAAATCCACATGTTCGCACTGTTCTTGTCAAACTTCAAAGTTTATATAATGCTAACGCAATTTCCTTCTGTTGGCTTCCTAGTCATGTAGGTATCCGTGGAAACGAGTGTGCAGACAAGAGTGCAAAATCTGCCTCAGCCCTCATTGAGACAGATCTTTGCATCCCACACACTGATGATTTTATTCTTATTAACCGATTTATTAACCAAGTGGCAAGCTAGTTGGGAGAGTATTGTTTTAACTCATTCATATCTTTTAAAAGAGGAGTTCAACCTGAATGTGTTCCTTGTCAGGAACCACTAACATTCAACCTTATTTTATTACAGTGAATCGATACAGACCACATTCGGTCGAAGTATTTTAATGTCAATAACATGTACGAACTGTTTAGGACAGTGACGGATTCTAAACTTGTTTGCTTCTTGAACGAGATCAGTATTCTTAATAAGTTATAAAAAGATAAAATAGTTGTTTACGTGTCGGTGTGCCGTGAAAACCAAATAAACAAACACATCTATTTACGGCTGGATAAGGGCAAGGCTCGAACTTTGGGAATTGTCTTGTCTGGGACCGGACGCATTCTGGGCAGCTTTTTTTTTTGGCTTGGGAGGCAAGGTACATGCGTCCTCTCGACAGCCTCTCTGGTCCTAGGAACCTGAGCCTAGGTGCATGCTGACAAACGGGTGTGCATGTATGCATATATAGCCTATGTGGAGACCTATTAAATAGGCCATTTGGGCTGGGTTTTTGGCCTCTAACACGTCACCGGAACGCATGAAGGCAACTTTCGGTGTGGTCAGGTAGGGCCAGGGCTGCCCTCGACATCCAACTCGGTCCGATGACGCTGGGCTCAGCCGCAGACTGACAAAAGGGTAAATATGCATGCATGTCTAGCATGTGGAAAGATCCTTTAAATAGGCCATTTTAGCTGGGGTTTTGGCCTCTGACACGTCACCGGTAGCCATCCGGGCAGAACTTCCGGTATAGTCAGGTAGGTCCTGGACTGCCGTCAACACCAAGCCCGGTCCAGGGGCCTGGGCACAGGCAAACATGCATGCAATTTTTCGCATGTAAACATACACATCATATTTACAGTTGGAAAAGTGCGGAGCTTGAAATTTGGGCCTGGTTTGGCCGGGGACCGAACGCGTTCCGTTCGGCTTTTTTGGCATGGGAGGCAAGGTACATGCGTGGCCTTGAGAGCCTATCTGAGCCCAGGTGCATGCTGACAAACTAGCATACATACATGCATATATAGCCTATGTGGATGAAATAACCAAGATCTGTTTAAAATAGATATTGACGTCAGAGCAAAGTACCCGGATGACAGTGTTATGTGGTCTCAAGATTAAGTTGTCGCGTGGTTTTCCTAGTTTAAGAATATCTGTCTCTGCAGCATGGCTCGAATAGAAAATACCTATTTGCAATGACGAGTGGCATTTTGCAGGACTTTTTCAAGTAACAATGACTTACTTGCTTTTTTTTTGAGAAAACAAGTTATGATCCAATCCATCGGAAATCACCTGTCTTTAAACACCCCCAATGTTGGATAAACTATGACATCGAGGATTTATACATTATTAATGTAAGTTGCTTGTACAGTGACACATGAACGAGATACAAATACTAAGTTACTTGTACACTCACATATGATCGAGATAAGCAACATGCAAATGACTATATTGTCTATCTCTAAAAATGTCAACTCTTTATGCGTAGTCACACTAATTCAAACATAGATCTAGAACAGTTGGAGAAAAGCGGACACGTATCTATTGTTAATTTTACATTTCCTCAAGAGAGACTGTTTTCGGGAAGATTGATAAACGGTGAGTTGAGTTGTAAATTGTTTACATTTTAATACCATTCTAATTCCTCTTTATTTGTTACCATTTACATGTTAGAGTTTATCTACGTGTATTTAAAAAAAACATATCTTGTAGGTCAATAATATTAAATTCAAATAAACTTAATATACAGTGTTCGTGCAACTACGTTGTCACATTTGCAGTTGTATTATTCAATAATTTCTTTCAAGGGAAAAATGCATTATACTTTACAGAGTGTATCTTAATCATCATGGCGTCCATGATCTTGTAGTCTTCAAATCCCGTGTCTGACACGAAATGTTAGTCTTTAAACAAGACAGTTTACTACGCATTTCTCCAGCCAGTTAATGCCGGAGTACTGGTTCTACCAAGAAATGATGGCAGCTAAGACTATAATGAACATTAGGGCTTAAGTGACCCTTCATGTGAAATCGTTGAAAGAAATAATAATTTAAGGTCCCACTTACGTGCATATAATATCGCCTGTTTTGTTATTTTCTTTTATGCACTCATAAGCATGTTGCTATTTCATGTTGCTGCGAGAAGAATATAGTCGACTCGCAAGAAAATAAATAAACTTCTATTCTTTTCATTGTGTTAAGTCATTCGACAACAAAAAGACAAGGGGTAGCAGCATCTACACTATTTGCGACTGCGTTTATCTGTCCAAATGATTTTATGCCATACATCATAAAATGGAGACAAAGTCGTGTCAGTGTTATAACTATATGTACGTGTAGGCTTGCATTCTTATCGGTATTTTAGAGGTATGCTATGAAAAGCAACGTATTCATCATAATATAAAATGTTTTAAGGAATGAAATTATACATAATTAACGATCAAACATCCTGCAGCAGTGAACCGGTTGTTCTATCCAGACACATTTCTTTGGTCTTCCTCAAACAATACTTAGCTGGGCGTTGCCACTATAACACTTTTTTGTCGATGCAATTTACCCATAAATTTATAAACAACAACACTGAAACACTGAAATGATGGTGTCAATTTAATATGTCTAAATTGTGTATCAATGATGTTGTGTTGTTGTTTTTTCTGAGAAATGCGATGCTAAGACGTTCTTGTATACTAATTCTAGACTCTGAAAGTGCAAGCCGGTCAGTCAGTCCAGTAAGCTGAGGAATCCAACATTAGCTGAAAGTTTCCCTACTGTCACGCAACCATGGACTATCAGGCATTTCTGAGCAAGTCCGCTCTAGGGAGGAACCCTTCGCCTATCAGGAGCATAGGTACAGTGTTTTGTGGTGGTGTTGGTGGGGTGGGGGTGTCGTCTTCTTTCACGAATCATTAGTTGGACGTATATGACCATAATTGTAACAACAAAAACAACAACAACAATAACAACAACAACAGCGTTCGCTTCGTGAATTAAATAGACTAACACTATCCCATTTAAGATATTAGGCTAGTAGCAAATATTCAAAATTATATAAATTAATTATATATATATATGTCTTATAGGTCTTACAGTATATACATATATATTTTAGTTTAAGTAAAGACTGTTATTACATCAGCCCAATTGTTTGATAGTACAAATCGCAAAATGCATCGCGTTTAATGTCCATTATCTCCAAATCTATAAACGGGCACGATAGGGATTTCAGCTAAAAATAGTTATCGACGTCAGAGCTGATTACCCTAATGATCACGTGGTTTTCTTAGTTATTTAAATAGCTAACCGTACAAGAAAAAAATGGTCCAAACTGTCGTATACCACCTTTAAATCTAGACCTCACAGAACATTTCGGCGTAACATATGTATGAATATAGATTCTAAACTACTATATGAATATTATATTAGAGTTGTGGTTTTCTAGCGGAGACTGTCGACCATACATACCTTGTAATGGCTGGGGGAGTTCCGAATCCGGAGACTTTTCCAATTAAAGCCGCAGAACTCACCCTCAGGTAAGATTATTTATTGTTCTCTTTGTTGTGTTAATCATCCAAGAGGCTCTACTTCCAGTTATCTGGAAATCACGTTGAGACATGTGTGGTGCAGACTTCACTTATATTAGCATGTCATGCACCTTCAGATGATAGCACAGCAAGTCACATTATCCTCACAATGCGCTAGCATTTACGATTTACCACACGCTCGCACCTAGAGACCCACGGGCATGCATAAACACGCACACGCAGGCACCATGCACACATATAAACGCACGCACACAAACACGAACGCACACAGATCCCATGCACGCACCCAAACACATATAGACCAAGATAAGAGCACGAAGATCCCACGCACTCATACAAATGGACTCACACACTTGCAAACAAACTCAAACACAGGTACAACACCCACATACAGTAACACAAATCAACACGTTCCTACACAGATCCACGAGTACTTACACTAACCAGCACGCTCAGAAAAATGCCCAGAATCATCTAAATATGCTTCTACGCACATGTACAGACTCACGTGCCTTACATATTTCCACGCGCACGCACAATGACCCACGCGCATGCAACAAGATCTACACACCTGTATTCCCACACGCACGAACCTACAGGCAAGTACACATACCCACATGTAAGGACACATATCTTTACGCAAGCAGACCCACGCCCCACGCATGCGCACAGACCACGCACGTTCACAGCCTCACACACATGTACGCAAGCATAGACCCACATGCACGCAAGTACAATAAAAACTCACATGCACGTGTACAGACACGGATATAGACCCACACGAAAGTACGCATATAACTTTTGAGGATTTTTTTTTCAGAGATGGAAGTAAGGTGCAGATGTCCGAACAAGACATGCAAATTGGACTTCAATATGGCCGTACAGATGGGTAGGATAAGTTACTTGTGTGTTTTTTACCTGGAAAACAAACGTTGAAGTTTAGTAGAAATATTGCCTTAAATAAGAAAAGTAATGCCAGATGTCTGTCAGGGCGATTACCGAATCGGAAAACTACATTGTGTAATTCAAAACTTTGTATTCTGTCGATAAATACCTGCCGATTTTTCATGGAGTTATATAAGCATGTAACAATACATTCAAGCAAACTTTCGACCTCGTAATTTTTTAAAAATATTTTTTAAAAATATTTCGGCCCTGCCGGAAGGGGCATAGAATTCTCCGGCTGCCGCTACCTGTAGCGGGGTAAAAGCCCTCCAAAGGTAGCCCACCTGTTTGCCGTAGGTGGCGACCCTGTATCTCTGTGATGAGGGGATCCTGGTGGTTGAGGCCTTTGCTTGGCTTGTCAGGATATGACATATAAGTCAGCACTGGTCAACACACTACTTTGGCCCTTAGTTGCGGGGTAGACGGGCGGTTATATTGATCCGGTATAACCAATCGGCTGGCCGCGTTGTTCATGGATTACTTCTATTTCCCTATTGTATACACTTACTTAGTCCTCCTACTATCCACTCTAATTTCTGCTTTTTCCTTTATTGTATACCGTGTAACGCAACCCCCTCCCTCTTATTGTCTCCTTTTACCTATAATCTAGTGGACAGCCAGCTATACGGATCAATCTGGCATTATTTACATTTTGTATTTCATGTCAGAGTATAGCACTCTGATATCACTGGCGTTGGGAGTTCGGATACCCACTCCATGTCAACGTCCCCTTGTTGGGCTCCGAGGCGGGTGGTGACTCAGAGAGCCGAAATTTTAAATAACATTCTTATGGATCGCAAACGCAAATGTTACGAACCGATTCCAACACTCACTTCAGAAGACTCTGATACAGACACTGCATCATCCAATAAAAATTTTCCACGCTTCCTCGTCATTCAATCTCTAGAAAAAACTCCTATTACTAAAATATCACCTTTTGTCATCGAAAAGTCAATTAAAGGCCTAATTGGAACAGTTGACTCTGTCAAGAAAATAAAAAATGACTGTCTGCTAATTGAAACAAATAGAAAACCTATTTCTGATAAAATTTTGAAACTCAACGAATTTTGTTCACTCAAAGTAAAAACTTTCCCGCACAATTCCCTTAACTTTTCGAAAGGTGTCATCCGTTGCCCTGATCTTTCTGGACTTTCAGACGAGGAGATCCTGACAGAACTTACACCACAAGGTGTGAGTGGTGTCAGGAGGATCTCCTTCAATAAGGAAGGGCGTCGGATACCTACAAACACTTTAGTACTTACATTCAATAATCCTAAACTTCCACCAACAATCAAAGTCGGCTATCTTATAGTCAAAATTCAGATATACATCCCCAATCCTTTACGTTGCTTTGACTGTCAAAAATTTGGCCATCACGAGTCAAGCTGTACAAATAATATCATCTGCGGACGATGCAGTGAACCAGCCCACGCCCCAAACGTTAAGTGTGAAGCGGACCCGAAGTGTCCAAATTGCTCTGGACCACACGAAAGTAGGTCCAAAGACTGCCCAACTTGGAAATTTGAGAAAGAAGTACTCAAAATGAAATACACCCGCAATATCTCATTTCCTGAGGCACGTAGGTTAACAAAAGAGAAATGTACTTCCATTTCTTCAAAAACAACTTACGCTGTAATTGCACAATCTCACACTTCCGTTTACCAAGACAGTTCAACGCAGTATGAAAAACCATCAGGTGATCAAGTATCTGAAAAAGTCATTATTCCTACAAAGTACAAAAATGCAGAGTCTTCTGAGACAAATCAAACTACCCCACCAAAACCAACTTCAACACAATCGTCTAAATCCTCCTCTACCCAACCTTCAGAGCCTACTCCAAAGCAGACAAAGGCTGAAAAAAAGCTGCCGCAATGGCAAAAGTTTCAAATGAAACTACAAGCACTTCCGGGAAAACAAGAGGACCTAGTCCTTCTAATTCCCGGGAGAAGAGAGTTGGCCGGCCCAACTCTCTCAATAGATTTGATTGTCTGATGGAGACAGATTCTCCACCAGACAAGGACAAAACGCCAAGGTCACCTGTTAAAGCTCCAAAATAATATTTTAAATCCCTTTTAATATAATTCCATGAGTAATAAGATACTACACTGGAATTGTCGAGGCCTTAGAGCTAATTATAATGAAGTTTTACTTTTATTGACCACTTTCCACCCTGCTGTGCTATGCCTTCAGGAGACATTTCTGAAGGAAAGTGATAATATTGACTTTAAAGGTTATTCTATATATAATCACATTCATACAATGTGTGATAAGGCGTCTGGAGGATCGACACTACTTGTCAACTCCAAACTGCCACATTCAAAGATTAACCTTAATACTGATTTACAGGCTGTTGCCATTCGTGTAACAGTCCATAAAGTCATTACAGTTTGCTCTGTTTACCTTCCACCTAATTCAGATATTCCAAAATCAAAATTAGATGATTTAATAAACCAATTACCGTCCCCTTATATTCTTGTAGGGGATTTTAATGGACATAGCCCATTATGGGGATGTTCTGATTATAATAATATGGGCAAAACGTTAGAGGACTTTATTGCTCAAAATGATATATGCCTAATGAATAATAAAAAGGCAACTTACTTACATCCTGCTTCAGGACATTATTCATCTCTTGACCTTTCTTTATGTCACCCTTCTATATATCTTGATTATAGTTGGGATGTACATGACGATTTATGTGGAAGTGATCATTTTCCTGTAATATTAACTAACGATTCTGTCAACTTAAATGACAATAATACTTATTGGAGAATGAACAGAGCAAATTGGGAATTATTCTCAATATTCTGTACTGAAGAATTGACAATTTCAACATTTGAGAATGCTGAAGATAAAATACATTCATTCTCAACAATTCTTCATAGCATAGCAGAAAAGTGTATACCTAAGTCCACGACAAAGTCAAAGCGTAACAAACCCTGGTTTAATGATGAATGCAAAAAATCCATTAGGAAACGTAGAGCGGCACTTAAGAAATTTAATATTTGTCCTACTACTGCTAATTTAAATAATGTCAAAAATGAAAGGGCAAGGAGTAGGCGAATCATTAAACAAGCCAAAAGAACATCTTGGCAGAAATTTGTTTCTGGTATAACCAGTAAAACTTCAGTCAAAAACGTCTGGTCAACCATAAGGAAAATAAGCGGTAAATCTTCAGCCACAGTTAATCACTTAAAAACTAACGACTCAATAATAACAAACAAAACAGAAATTTCAGACACCCTTGCTAAAAGTTTTGCTAAAAATTCATCTTCCGAAAATTATTCAAAAGAATTTCAAAATGTGAAGGAACAGGCTGAAAAAATTAAAATCAATTTTAAGTCGAACAATAATGAAAATTACAACCAACCCTTTTCTTTAAGAGAACTTACGGACGCACTTAACAAATCACATGATACCGCTGCTGGACCAGATGATATTCCCTATCAATTTTTGAAACATCTGCCGCATACATCATTAAATTTACTTTTGTTTATTTATAATGAAATTTGGTTTTCCGGACAAGTTCCAAATTCGTGGAAAAATGCATTCGTCATTCCTATACCTAAACAGGGAAAGGATCCCACAGATCCTTCAAGTTACAGGCCAATTGCTTTGACTAGCTGTATTTGTAAAACTTTAGAACGGATGATAAATAATAGACTCGTTTGGTATCTTGAATCAAATAATTTACTCACAGAATTTCAAAGTGGGTTCAGAAACCAACGCAGTACACTCGATCATCTCGTTCGATTTGAAAGTTTTATACGCGATGCCTTTATCAAGAAAGAACACCTCGTAGCGGTGTTCTTTGACCTTGAAAAGGCATACGATACTACATGGAAACATGGGATTTTAAAAGATTTAGGTGACCTTGGTCTCAAGGGTCGTTTACCTACATTTATTGACAGTTTTCTTTCTGACAGAAATTTTCAAGTTAAAGTTGGGTCTACTTTGTCTTCTGTTCATAAACAGGAACAAGGTGTCCCTCAGGGCAGTATATTGTCAGTTACTCTCTTTAACATAAAAATAAATAACATTGTTAAAACGCTAAATATTGGCGTAGATTGTTCACTATATGTGGACGATTTCCTTATATGTTATCGTTCTAAAAATATGAATACGATAGAAAGGCAATTACAGCAATGCCTCAACAAATTACAAACTTGGAGTAACAACAATGGTTTTAAATTTTCACCCACCAAAACAAACTGCGTACATTTCTGTCAGAAAAGAACTTTGCACAACGACCCTGAGTTATTTCTTAATAACATTCGTATTCCTGTCGTCAAGGAAACGAAATTTCTTGGTGTCATATTTGACAGCAAATTGTCTTTTATACCGCATATTAAATATGTCAAATCTAAATGTCTTAAATCTCTTAACCTGTTGAAATTTTTATCCCATACCGACTGGGGAGCTGACAGAAAAGTTCTATTGCAACTGTATAGATCGCTAGTAAGATCGAAATTAGATTATGGTAGCATTGTTTATGGCTCTGCCAGGAGATCATATCTCCAGATGCTTGACGTTGTCCACAACCAGGGACTCCGTCTGGCCCTTGGAGCTTTCAGGACCTCTCCTGTAGAGAGCCTTTACGTTGAAGCTAATGAGCCATCATTATATCTAAGACGAGAGAAACTTGCGCTTCAGTTCATTACTAAAGTAAAATCTAACCCAAAAAATCCCGCATATAGTGTAATATTCGATCCTAAATACGAACATTTGTACGAGCGTAAACCAAAGGCAATTAAACCGTTTGGTTTACGCATGCTAGAAATCATACACTCATCACAACTGAATTTAAATCAAGTAATAGAAAATAATGTTTTAGAATTTCCACCATGGCAATTGAAAACTCCCGAAGTCGATTTATCTCTCAGTATAAATACTAAATCAAAAACAGACCCTCTCGTACTACGCTCAAATTTCATCGAACTGCGCGACAAGAAATACTCCAACTACGTCGAAATATATACTGATGGCTCAAAAGCAGATTCATATGTCGGCTGTGCTTCTGTAAGCAAAATTCATTGTTTTAAACAAAAATTACCACCCGATTCATCCATTTTTACAGCCGAAATTCAGGCTGTTAACCTTTCTCTTGACTTTATTTCTGATCATTCTGGCGATAAATTTGTAATATTTACTGACTCTTTGTCGGTATTACAGTCTATTAAAAATCTTAATTTTTCCAACCCCCTCATTAGAGAATTACTTTTAAAACTTAGTGATGTTTGTCTTAATAAAAATATTGTTTTCTGCTGGCTACCTAGTCATGTAGGCATCCGAGGAAACGAGGATGCAGATAAGAGTGCAAAATCTGCCTCAGCCCTTACTGAGACAGATCTTTGCATCCCATACACAGATTTTAAACCACTTATCAATCGATATATTTTAACCAAATGGCAAACAAGTTGGGATAATACTGTTTACAACAAATTACATGTAATTAAACCTTATGTCAGTGCCAATATCTCTACTTGCAGAGAAAGTAGGCGGGAAGACGTAGCTCTGACCCGCTGTCGCATTGGACATACTAGGTTAACTCATTCATATCTTTTAAAAAGAGAAGTTCAACCTGAATGTGTACCTTGCCAGGAACCTCTTACAGTTAATCATATTTTACTACATTGTATTGACACAGATCATATTCGATCTAAATATTTTAATGTCAATAATATACACGAACTATTTAAGACGGTATCCGATGTTAAACTTGTTTGCTTTCTAACCGAGATTGGTATTCTTAGTAAGTTATAAATTTTTAAACTGTTTATTATGCTAACGTTATCCATTTTAACTGTTTAATATGTTAACCTGTTTTCATCATTCACATTTTTAACCTGACAGATTTTTATTTCTACTCACGTATTTTAGTTTTAACCTGATAATATTATACTGTCGTTAAACTTCAATGTATTCGGCGCCGTATGACCTATCATGTGTCGGTGTGCCATAAAACCCAAAATACAAAATACAAATACAAAAATATTTATTATATTATTAATGCCGAAGATTTGCCAATGGCTGTTCGTGTGCATTCTGCAGATGTTATAAGCTTAACCGTAAGCTAACGTGGTCTCTTCTGATTGAACATGTTTCGACTGACTTATGCCCTTTCGGAAAGACACTCGTTCTTGTTTTCATATTTGATTATAAATGTGATAATTTTATGTAAATAAATATAAAAAATAGTATAAGTGTCTTTAACCTTTGTCCAATCCTCTTAAAAACCCTGCATATTGTAAGTTTATGTTATGTATTGACCAATTAAAGATCGCCGGAAATGACCGAGTTTGTCAGAACGCTCATCAAGCGTCTTCACGATCCTCCTACAATGAACAATCCAGATCACCCGGGCGCTTTATCTATCGCCATGACTACTGGGTCCCAACACGGCATATACGAGGTGAGAGGAACAGGAAAAAGCATGTCAAAATAGTATGGAATAACTTTAACTTTTCATATACAGAACTGTGTTTAAACAGGACCTTTAAATAATATATAGGGGGCCTACTTAGTGTATATAATCAAAAGTTTTAACATGGGATCAAAACATAGGAATGTAGCCTATAAACCATAAAAATTACATACATTAAAAAGTATTGAAATGGTTCAACATTCTTTGATTTAATAATTATTTTAACGCTCATGCAAATATAAGGGTGGTTCCAGGACTGGTTGGCCCGGTGCCAGGATGTGACTGGGTGTGGTATCATGCCATGTGTTCACGGCATGCTATTCAAAGTGAAGGCAGCACTATATCTCCTTCAAGTGAACACCGTTTCAGATAATCGAAATACTGTTGGTGGGACGATAAACCTCATAAACAAACAAACAATAATTATTTTACTTTAAACCATCTTGCTTTAAAACTTTATGACAGGTTAAAATTATAACGATAAATATTCTATGACACCTTTATCTGTAAATAAATAGTTTGACCTTTGTTGAAAACGGGATGAGAATATATAAGACTCGACACTCGTTGCCACGACTACGACTCGAAATTCTCACTGTGTCGACCATCTTACCTTTTTACGGAGCCCAAACCTCTGTGTGTGCTTCATCTATATAATATTGCCAGTTTTCTAACAACTTTTCAATATTTGACTTTCTCACTTCATCGACTTACTAAATATGGTATCCGAATTTTTGGACAATTTTTTCATTTAAAAATCATTGTTACCTGAACAGATCTCGCTGTTTACTGATGTCCTACACCTACGTGAAAAAAATGAGCCATAACGCCACAATTGTCATTACAAATAAAATTTCCTATCTGAGCCACGCTGCACAGTTAGCTATTTTAAACTAGGAAGACCACGTCACTCTTTCTAAAACTAGGAAGACCACATCACCACTAATGTTTTAGCTAATCCACGTCATCAACTCTGACGTTGATGTCTATTTTTGGCAGGAATTCCAATCGTTCTTATTTATAGATTTAAAAAGAATGAACATTTTAGAGCTGATTAACGAGTTTTACTGACCTAAAACTAATCTACTCTTTATAAATGCTAAGCTTAGAATATAGTATGATTTTATGCAGACCTTATGCACCAATACCCCAAACACATGTTACATATATTTGACATAGGCAAAACTCGCGGATACCACACTGAATGTATGCCGACTGAGTTTAGTCAGCTTGATATTATAGCGACATGAAAATAGTTGGAATAGATTTTAGTTTTCAAACAAAAAAAAAGTGTACAAAATTTAAGCACGATGAATCTATGACTAAATGATCATCACTAACTCTATGCTTATATGAGAACGGATGTTTTATCATAAGAATTTGTTTGCCTTCTTAAACGTGGTGTCCGACAGTTTGGACCAAAATTTATTTTCTCAAATAGCCAAATAAGTCATTGTTATCTGAGTTATCTGAAGACTTCCTGCAAAATGCTGTTCATTGGTGTCCTTTTTTGTGTGATTATTTCTGTCTAACAATTGAGTAAGTGTTCAAAATCGTATTTATTAAGATTAAGGTATGGGTGTATACAAAAATGATGCCCACAATCCCTAAAGCTTTGATATTGTTAAATGTATTTTATATAAGCAAACTGTCGGATACCACTTTTACGTTCTTTGTGTAATAAAGGTGGTTTACGCTGCTTAATTACTGATGGTCAAGTTTGAACTTTAGTAACTGGGAAAAAACTTTTTGAAATATAATGAACCTTGAATTCAAACATTACCTCCGGTAAACTAGATAATACGTCAAAATGATGTATTTCAAAATATTGGGTTGTCTTTAGGTGGTTCTTGAAATATAATTAATCTTAAATTCCAATAGTACCTCCGGTAAACTAGATAATAAGTCAAAATTATGTATTTCAAAATATTGGGTTGTCTTTAGTTTGTTCTTGAAATATAATGAATCTTAAATTCAAATAGTACCTTCGGTAAACTAGATAATACGTCAAAATGATGTATTTCAAAAGATTGGGTTGTTCTTGAAATATAATGAATCTTAAATTCAAATAGTACCTTCGGTAAACTAGATAATACGTCAAAATGATGTATTTCAAAAGATTGGGTTGTTCTTTAAATATAATGAATCTTAAATTCAAATAGTACCTTCGGTAAACTAGATAATACGTCGAAATGATGTATTTCAAAATATTGGGTTGTCTTTAGGTTGTTCTTGAAATAAAATGAATCTTAAATTCAAATAGTACCTTCGGTAAACTAGATAATACGTCAAAATGATGTATTTCTAAAGATTGGGTTGTTCTTGAAATATAATGAATCTTGAATTCAAATACTACCACCGGTAAACTAGATAATTTTACGTCAAAATGATGTATTTCAAAAGATTGGGTTGTTCTTGAAATATAATGAATCTTGAATTCAAATATTACCTCCGGTAAACTAGATAATACGTCAAAATGATGTATTTCAAAAGATTTGGGTTGTTCTTGAAATATAATGAATCTTGAATTCAAATAGTACCTACGGTAAACTAGATAATACGTCAAAATGATGTGTTTCAAAAGATTGGGTTGTTCTTTAAATATAATGAATCTTAAATTCAAATAGTACCTTCGGTAAACTAGATAATACGTCAAAATGATGTATTTCAAAATATTGGGTTGTCTTTAGGTTGTTCTTGAAATAAAATGAATCTTAAATTCAAATAGTACCTTCGGTAAACTAGATAATACGTCAAAATGATGTATTTCAAAAGATTGGGTTGTTCTTTAAATATAATGAATCTTAAATTCAAATAGTACCTTCGGTAAACTAGATATTACGTCAAAATGATGTATTTCAAAATATTGGGTTGTCTATAGGTTGTTCTTGAAATAAAATTAAATTCAAATAGTACCTTCGGTAAACTAGATAATACGTCAAAATGACGTATTTCAAAAGATTGGGTTGTTCTTGAAATATAATAAATCTTGAATTCAAATAGTACCCCCGGTAAACTAGATAATACTTCAAAATGATGTATTTCAAATGATTGGGTTGTCTTTAGGTTGGAAAGTCCAAAGAGTCACGACGGTTTAAAGAACGTTTTTAACATTTGATTTGCCGATATCTTTACAAATAACAGGAAAGTGCACGTGCTTACTGCAGAAGTTTGTAATCAGATCGGTTTAAATAGTGTATCATTGTTTTGTACACTATGAATAGTACGGCACGCTTAATCTTCACTTAAAACTGTACTGCTTAGGCAATTTATTTAAAATAAATAACATTTATGAAACATACTAGATCTGTAGTAGTAAAGCAGCATTTTAAAGATGACATTTGTTTGTTTATTTGTTTGTTTGTTTTTTGTTGGTGTTTTATTTTGTTTGTCATCAAAGCTGGATATATTGACATCAGACATTTTAGGCCGGTATTCACCAACTATTCTTAAGTAAGAATCGCTCAAGTCGTGGATTTTAATATACAATATCTTCATCCTGTATTTAGTCTTTATTTTTTAAAGACACTTTAACTTTGCTACATTGAGCTGAAAATTGCATTGAAACTTCAAAGGCAAACTTAGTTTTATTGGTATAAAAATGATGACTTGGGTTTAAGTCATGATTTAGGCTTCAGAATGGTTGGTGAATACGGGCCTTTACCTTACAGAGGTAAATATCTATGGATATATAAGTAATTAATTGAAAATACGTTTATATTAAAACTTTGCTGTTCTCGCTCGTGTCCAAGATGGCAACAAAGTTCACGCCAGAAGGCGCTACTTCTAAAATGTATGGCATTTGTTTTACCTGAATGTTCATCAAGCTATACATAAAACTGTACAAACCCAATAACAAACCTTTGTATTTGTCTTCTTTCAGATTTTCGACCTTCTTATAAACGAAGGGGACATAGTTCTGACGACCAGTGAGACATACACAGCACTGTTAGACGTGGTAAGGCTCAAACATAATTTCTGGTCCAACTCTTAAAATGTATTGGCTATTGCATGCTAAAACGTTGAAAGCAACACTATACCTCCATATCAGTCACTGTTATCACTGTGTACTATGTATATCACTATACGTCATAGTACATGTATATCATTGTATAACACTGTACACTGGTAACATGCATATCAGTCGCTGTTTATCACTGTGTACCAATGTATAACATATAGATCACTCTATATCGTGGTATATCGCTGTGTTACACTGTATACTGGTAAGATGCATATTAATCACTGCTTATCACTGCGTATCAATGTATAACGTATAAATCATATCATGATTAATCGCTTTATAACACTTTATGCTTTTAACATGCATATCAGTCGCTGTTTATCACTGTGTACCAATGTTTAACATATAGATCACTCTATATCGTGGTAAATCGCTGTATAACACTGTATACTGGTAGCATGCATATAAATTATTGTTTATCACTGTGTATCAATGTATAACAGTGATCACTCTATATCATAGTATATCACTGTATAACTGTAAAACATGCATATTAATCACTGTTTATCACTGTGTATCAATGTATAACATATAAATCATATCATGATAAATCGCTTTGTAACACTGTATGCTGGTAACATGTATATCAGTCGCTGTTAATCACTGTGTACCAATGTATAACATATAGACCACTCTTTATCGTGGTATAACGCCGCATAACAATGTATACTGGCCACATGCATATAAATCATTGTTTATCACTGTATATCAATGTATAACAAGGAGATCACTCTATATCATAGTATATTACTGTATAACTGGTAACGTGCATATTAACCAATGTTTATCACTGTGTATCAATGTATATAATGTATCTCACGATATATCATGGTATATAACTGCATAACACGGTATACCGGTAACGTGCATACCAGTCACTGTTTATCACTCACTGTACTGCAATGTATGTTATGTATATCACTCTTTAATTATAACATTTCTCTGTCTAACACATTTTAAATCACTGTATAAATTGTATTTTACTCTGTTCCATGTTTATTAACTTACCAGGTTCGGCCAATCGGCGGGAAGATAATCGGAGTGAAAGTAGACAAAGACGGTGTAATAGTAGAAAACCTCCGAGACATTTTATCGCAGTGGCCCAAACCGGATGGCCCGGGACCTGCTTTGGGCAAACTGAAGGCGCTGTACTGTGTTCCGAATGGAAGCAATCCAACAGGACTGCGATTCACCGTAGAACGGAAGAGAGAGGTCTACAAACTGGCCAGAGAGTACAACTTTCTAATTGTTGAAGACGACGCGTATTACATGCTGGAACAAAGGGTAGGTAACCCAATCATGCTTTATCTATTAGTAATCAAAATAAAATATAAGATAATTGTCAAAGACTACATACAAAATCAACAACAATTAAATATGACAGAGTCCCATGAGCATTGCAACATATACTAAAATCTGAAACGGCACATGACAAAGGTATTTATATTCAAGCCAGATGTAAAAGTCAGAACAAATCAGTTATGAGTCATTAAACAAAAAGAGCAAACTCAACAGTTACTGCCTTGGAACGGTCAGTCGGCATGAGGGACCGACCAAAATCCAATGTCCATCAAAGAAAAATGCACGTTACAATTCTTATAGGATGAATTAAAAAAACATAGATTATATGCACGGGGAGATTTTTTACAACCGCCGCACTGCAAGGTAACATTGTTGTAATCATGTATAAGGAAATATGACAAGTCCTATGAACATTGCAACATATATCAAAATCTTAAAAGGTACAGGACTACGGTATTCACCTGCAAGCCAAATGCAAAATTAAAAGCAAATCTGTGATTTGAACAAAAACAGTTAAAAACCTCTGATGGTGCAGATCCTTATTAGACTAAACTTCCGCCCCGCCCCCGCCCCCGCCCCCGCCCACGCCCCTCTGCTCCCCGCCCTCCCTGGAAGAGGTATCTGATATATGTCTTTATTTTTTACCTATGCTAGCTAAATTCGTGCTTATCAAGTAAATACATCGTCCCGAACAAGATGGCCACTTATTGTTGTTGTTGACTTGTTTATTTTATTTCATTTATTTATTGCTTTGGTTACATCTCACCGACACAATTATGATCATATAGGTGACGGTCCACTAGTCATTAGTGGAGGGAGATCCTTCTTTTTTAATACATAAGCATCAAATATTAGGCATATAGTTTATGTACCTTTAATGTGTAAAATAAAATGATTGAAGGCAATTTCGTCAGTTTTTCAAAACCCTATACTTTAGACTAACTGTAATAAAAAGATTACAAGAAAGGATCTAACTCAGTATTGTAATGGCTGATTTAATAGATATCCTGAGCGGCCCGTACATGATTTGAGCATCGTACATCACTTCCGGTTTCTTTATGTAAAAAAGCAGGTGCCTGCTGGGAGCGAGATATGGGTTATTAATAGATTTTAATCGCAAAATATACACTCGACAGAAGTTATTTAAACGCTTAATTAGTGGGAAACATAACAGATCATACTAGTTGAATAAATTATTAATGAGGTGAGCAAGCTAATTATAACGGTCCAAGGACCTTTTAAGGTGGTATCCGACCGTTTGGACCAGATGTTTTCTCTCAAAGTCCCAAATAAATTATTGTTGCCTGAAAAGACCTCGCATAATGATGATAATTGATGTCCTACATCAGTGCAAAAAAGTGAAAAGTGAAGCATAAGACATTACTCGTCATTACAAATAGGTATTTTCTATCTAAGCCACGTTGCACAGTTAGCTATTTTTAAACTAAGAAAACCACGTGACCCGTAACTGTACATAATCATTCGAGTAATCCACGCTTATTGATAGTTTCAGAAAGAATCAGTATGTAGAGTAATTAATTTCAAGAATTCTACTGTCTTAAAATTTAGACAATGTTCGAAATCGTGTTGTTTGTTTTTTCGACTTTTTGCAGAAATGATACCCCAATTTTCCCAATCCAGGATAACGTGTATTTAATGAAGACAAACTGTCGGATATCACATTTAAAGTAAAGATAAACCTTTTTTGTATGCATATATCCTAGTATGACATTTATAGTTTATATGTTTTCTTATGTGTGTTGCGTTCATATGTTCACGTTCGTGTAAATATTGATGTTTTGAAGGTGCGTGTATGTGCGTGTAAATGATAGCGATTATAATGTTTGAATGAGAGAAAAATAGTGATATATATATATATATATATATATATATATATATATATATATATATAAAGCCACATAATAATATGCAAATAGTATCTTGCTATAATTGATGTACTAATTTGTTATATATTGAAATCGCAGCCTTTCACCGAGAGTTTCCTATCGATGGACGAAGATGGTCGAGTGATCAGATTGGAAACGTTCTCCAAAACATTTGCTCCCGGTCTGCGTATCGGCGTGATGGCTGGCCCTGCCCCTATTGTTGAGAAGGCGGTCTTTCTGGCCCAATGCTCCACCCAAGGGTGTGCCGCAATGAGTCAGGTGAATATAATTATATTTATAATTTTATATATCACAGGAACACAGTGGACTTTCCCGTACTTGCAAGTCAAGTTTGTTCACATTAACCGGTAAAAAAAAAGTTGTGTGGGAACGCACTTTAGGTTCCGACCAAAACAATTTTCAGTCTAACTCACGTTGGCATCCACGTCAAAGACCACAAATTACGTTAATACTCAACAGACTATCGCCAAATTCAACACCCATTGCTTTATTAGCATGAATATATAAAAAGCATGAAGACATCTATATCAAAAAGTATTGTTATGTTTAGAAGATTACACATAGAATTAATATTTTAAAGAAAGGCTCGCTACTACTTTAAATGATTGAAGACTTTAATAATTCAATATAAAAAAGAAGATAACAGTGATGATGACGATGATGATGATGATGATGATGATGGACTCAATCCAGTCAAGTAAACAAAGGAAATCATACGATTAAAATGCCATGTAGTGCACTGCTGTTTTACCCAGATACCTGCCTTATGTAAATATCTGTATTTTATCTGTTAATTTAATTTAATGTCTCGTTCTATGTCGTCTGCAGATGATGTTCATGCATGTATGCCGGAAGTGGGGTGTGGACGGCTACCTTGAACATTGTGAACGACTAAACAAGTACTACGAGAACCGGAAGCAGATCTGTGAAACGCTCGCCAATAAATACCTGCGCAGTAAAGGTTTGTGTAATGGCAATGTCTTAAAATTGCACCAATCTGTTCGTTATTTACCATTTTAGTATTAAATAACTATTAATATTTAAGATAGTTTTCGCTATTTACCCAGGTATGGGTGGAAGCACAATCTCATTTCTTTGTCTAAAATATTCTCGGTAAGTGTGTCGTGTTTAAAACAAGTACACATATCTAGATATCTTAAAATTTAACATACCGACATGTTGTTATCTTAAAGGTCGTTTTTTGAATTTGAGTTCCGTGGATACTTCAATACGTGAAAAAAAGAAGTGTGCGCATGTATTTGTATGCTACTAATATAACCCATAACAATGAAGCACAAGTTTACATCCTTCACTTGTTAAAACCGTGTTTTCTCAATTCTTTACAAAATACCTTATGGGAAAATACCGCGGCTATTTTTATCCTGGCTCTATGACGCGTCAAAAGGTCACGTGACTTTCACTTTACAAACAAACAACAAAATTGCTGACATTAGTGACAATCCGGGTAAGGTTTGTACTGACAATTCAGCGACAATCGTCACGTGACGTTCCCAATACGTTTTGCAAAAAACCGCGCGGAATATAAAAAAAGTATTAAAAGGCTACGCAATCTAAAAATGAAACAACCTGTGTTAAAATAACAATTTTAATGAACTATTTACTGTTGCTACATATATTTAATATATTTAATCGTAATAACCGTTTTTTTTTTCTATATGAACGTCTGGATTCGACCTTTAAAAATAACTTGCTATTTGAGAATTTTTAGTAACAAAAATATGTGTCTGCCTTCAACAATACCTAGGTAATGGAGTGTTTTGACTCCAAAGTTCTGAGAGAATAATAATGAACACGCTTATTGAAGTTAGTGGGATTCTTTTGAATAACCACCTACTTAAGACAATCAAAGAAGGCAAGAATAAGTGCCAGCAGATTTGAAACTGTGAATTCAAATCTAAGTAGGATCCCATTCCTTTCTTTAATAGACTCTAAGACGCCCTTTCATCTATAACTCATTTTTGGATTAATTATAAATAATTCACTTAAAATATCATGTAATCCATAGTATTCATTAGGCTTTGGATAAGTTTACGTTTCTTCTAACCAACTGACAGGTCTAGCCGAGTGGGACAGTCCGACTGGTGGCATGTTTCTGTGGGTCCGACTGATCGGTGTCAAGGACGCGGCAGCCTTCGTCTTTAAGCGTCTAGTGCCCAAACGGAAGTTGGTTCTGGTTCCTGGGGATGTGTTCACAGTTGAAGCAGGGCCCATAGAGTATGTCCGGATATCATTCTCCACAATATCAGAACAGGACATGGAAAAGGTACGAAGGCTGATGGTTACACTTTAAAATGTCACCTGACACTGTAGTACAACTAATTTGAATAAGCCAAATAACTGTAATATAGGCTGGTTAAATAAGTTTGCCTTTCTCCAAAGTTGCAAAAGCACAGAGTTTAGGTAGAAACACTTTGAAACCACCGTTATAAGTCACTTTTATATAACACTGGAATAATATGTGGTACCTGAAAATGGTTAGTTTAAAGTAACCTCATAGTCCGGTCAAAGATTTACAACATTTCTTCTCACAACACCATGAAAAGCTGAAATAGTTAGAGTTTATTTTCTGCGTAAAAAAAATATCTAGTAATAATTGCAAATGATTGTTAATTTCTGATAAAAAATCTGAACCGGAGGCTAAATTCGTCTTAAAGTGACATTTAATCACCAATGAAGTCACGTGCTCTAAACTCATTCGTAACTATCGGGGTATCCGGAATACAAGCCTTGAAAGTAGTTATAGCGATACACACAAAAAATCGTGCATGCCTTTCTGCTACCACCAAAGCACGGCATTATCACTTTGATCGAAAAGAATATTTTTGTTTTAAGTACTTTATACTGAGAATCAACTTATATGGCTTTCCATTAATATGCATAAATTTGCCAGGAAGGCCGTTCTGATTTCTTTCTCTTTGTTACATCGCAGAGACACAATTATGGTCATATTGGCGACGTCCAGCTAATTATTTGTATAGGAAGACCTTAGACTTATGTCAGGGTAAGTCACCGGCACACTGCAAGTTAGCTAAATTAAACTCCCCACATGAAAGTTCTCGGCCCGACTGGGACTTGAACCCACGCGAGTGAGTGGCTGAAGAGTTTCAAGTCAGCGACTCTGACCGCTCGGCCAAATATCATTTCTAGGGCGCCCCTGGCCTTGTGGGTCGTGTCGCCGATTTGGTTCGAGTCCCAGCCGGGGCGAGAACTTTCATGTAGGGAGATATTCCAGCTGACATGCGGCGAGCCGGTGGTTTTACCCTGACATCTGTCTGAGTTTTTCATGGATCATCAATATCTGGAGACCCTACAATGACCATGATTACGTCGCTGCGATATATCTCAAAACAATTACACAAAACAACAAATACCTTTTCACAGTTTTAGTAGTTAAAGGTGGAATCCGACAGTTTGGTTCAAATATTTATTTTCTCAAATAACCAAATATGTCATTGGTACCTGAAAAGGTCATGCAAAAAGCTGTTCATTGATGCCAAAAATCTGCGTGAACAGTCAAGGATATATCCCCACTCGTCATTGCAAACAGGTGTTTCCTATCCGAGCCACGCTGCAGCGATAGCTATCTTTTAAACTTAGAATACCACGTGGCCACTTACTTTTATATAGTAATCCGGTAAAACCGCTCTGACGTCAATATCTATTTTTAGCCGGACCACTATTGTGCTTTTTATAGAGTTGTAAAGACTGAACATTTAGATACTTTTTTCGCTATTAGTACAGTCTAACAATAAGGTTAGTGTTCAAAATCGTCTTTATAACGACTAACGTATGGGTTTATGCAAGACGTATGACGAAATTCCACAAAGCTCTGGTTAGATATTGGTACGTGTATTTAATATTTAAAACTGCCGGATACCACCTTTAACGTACGGTTACAAGTGATCAAATAATGCACACTGACCTGGCATTGTCTGCGTTTTTTGTTGGACTTTCTGTTTTTACTGGTGTACATGCATTACCCATATTCATGCGAAAAACGCAGCAATACTAAATTTATTTTACGGCGACAGCTGGGAATACCTTATCTGAACTGAACTTAACCATTTAATAACAGTTCAACAATTAACTTTATTTTTCAGGCATTTGCCATTCTTGCCGAAGAACTTGAGCTTTATAGATCCGACCAACAGGAGTAAGTGAGGATGACTGAAGACTCCCAGTAACAGAAGACGACAATATCACATGGACATAGTTAAACGCTACAACTACTTACAAGGATGATGAACAAAAAGTGACGGCACTTATTTCCACTGCGGTCCTCGAAAATTGGTTTTATGACTCAGAGGGACATTCCGTTAATAAAACAGAAAAAAAATGGCAGGCATATACAACAAATACAATATCACAGTATGAGCTTCAACAAGAAAAACATTGATAAAAAGCAATCAAAGACGACGCAAACGTATGTATTGTAGCAGTAAGAGAAATATGACAAAAAGAAAAAGAAAACACACAGGTTTCTCATCACAGTAATCTCCCTTGCTTGACAAATCAAATTTAAAAATAATACAATATGAAATAATAATAATAATATATCGAAATTGAACATATTTTGACTATCATTATCTGACAACAGTTTTTTTTATTGTGACAATCACGACAATTTTTGATGTGACATTGGATTTTTAAGACTTTTTTGTTAGATTGTTGCTTGATTATGAACCGTATTTCTGATTACCGCTTAGAACCTATCGGTAAACATCCTGGTCACATGACTCTCCAGTGGCAATCAGCAAACATGATCATAGTAGACTCAGTCAATTTGTTGATAAAATGTGAAGATTCGGTTACCCCAGCATCGAGTGCGTAGACGTTTGTAATAATTGATCACTCAAATGAATTCTGGTTTAGGCTTGAACAATATGACAATGGCTTCCTTGGCTTCAACTTTCATTGTCTGAATAAGGCGGTTGAGGCCGCACCTTGCATGACCTGAAATAGGCGTCTTTGGCGGCAACTTGCATACTCTGAAAAGGCTTCTTTGGTAGCACTTTGCATGATGTGAAAGGGCGTCCTTGACATCACTTTGCATGACCTGATAGGGGCATCTTTGGCCGTAAATTGCGTGATCAGAATGGAGCGTCTATAGCTAAACCTTGCATGATCTGACAAGGGCATCTTTGCTCGCAACTTGAATTATCTGAAAGGGCGTAAGAGGCCACACTTTGCGTGATCGGAAAGAGGTGTCTTTGGCCGCACCTATCATGATCTGAAAGGGATGTCCTTTGTCTTACCTTGCAAAATCTGACAAGGGCGTCTTTGGTCGCATCTTGCGTAATCTAAAAGTGGCGTATTTGGTCTTATTTTGCATGATCTGATATAGGCGTCTTTGGCAGCATCTTGCATGATCTGATAGGGGCGTTTTTGCTGCACCTTGCATTTTTTGACTGGAGCGTCTTTGGTGGCATCGTGCATAATATGAACGGGGCGTCTTTTGTTAACATTATACAGTCTAAATGGACGTCTTTTGTTATGGGCTCACACTCTAAATGTTGCGTCTTTATATAAACTTTTTCAGACTGAAAAGGGAGTATTTTATTTTATCTTTTTATTTAAATGAAAATGTATAACGTTGTAAACTTTTGTGTAATCTGATCATAATATACGCTTGTTTCGTGCTGTTATTGTATTGTTTTGTTGTTGTTGTTTTGTTTTTGTTTTTCTTCATTTTTTATGTCAAAAACAACAGCAAACAAACTGAAATACTATCACACAATTATGTTTTTTTCTGTTTATTAGTTGTCGTTACAACGAGTTTTCTTTCATCAAATGATAAAATATTTAAGATATTATAAAAAATATGGTTAACTTAAAAACGTCATGCTTATGGCGTCACAGTAACAAAAAATTCCGGAAATAATTGGTGAAGTATGAAGCAAAACTTTAATAAAGCAAAACTTTGACGCAAAAGCTCGTTACCTTTCGGATTTTTTGGCAATTTCCATTACATGTAGGTAACACGCCACATATATGTTACATTTGACAAAATGGAAGTGTCGAAGATATTGTACTAAAGATGCCGTTTAAGAAATATTCTGTATTTATTTGATATTACTTATAAATATAGTTTATTGTTCAGAAGTAAGTTCAAACCTCCCGCGTCTTTGCCAAAATCGACTTATCCCGGCCATTTTTACTAAAATAACCAATCAGGGCTCGTTATTCTAATCCAACTCACCACATCCTTTTTACCCTTTTACGAGCAAAGCTGCATTCCAGGTGTCTCTCATTTTTCACCTGATAAATGTTTATACAAGTTTTAATTGTACATAAATTGTCGCAGGAAAGTCTCTGGTGAATTTCTACTTATTTTCGTAAGTACATTATTCTTTGTTTTACGCTTCTATTAAAGGTGTCTCGGAAATGTGATAATTTATTGATATTTAAATAGATTTGTACTCTCAATCCGTACGACCGCATCCGCCGCCATATTGTTTTCTTTATCGTTCTCATTTCTCATATCCATGTTCTGCGTTATTTACTATGATGTACAATTATGACAGCCGTCCATGATGCACATTGTTAATGCACTTTTTTAATCATATGAAACTTGATACAATTACTTCTTAAACTCCCGACTGAACCTAGAAAGTGTGACATAAAAACGATTTAACAAAGAAACATTGTGTGTGGGTTGCGCAATGATTTGCCAAATACCGCGGTATAATAACATCAATTCAGAACATGAAATTTCTTTTCTGCTAGATCAGTAATGATAAATATCTACTTATGTTAGTCTTGTTTTCATAAATTCATATATTGTTTTGTGTTCAACTCCGCCATGCTTTGTACACTTTATGTCATATGTATTGCCACATGGACATGGCAACCATCTGGCTTATATTATAGATGGTATCTGACAGTTTAGGCCAAAGATATTTTCATTAAACATAATAAACCATTGTGACCTGAACAGATCTCGCAAAATGCTGTTTATTGATGTCCTACACCTGTCTGAAAAGTGGACCATAACGCCACAATCGTTGCAAACATGTATTACCTATCTGAGCCACGCTGCACAGTTAGCTATTTTTAAACTAAGAAAACCACGTGACCACTTATGTTTTAGCTTATCCACGTCATCCGCTGTGACGTCAATGTCTGTCTTTAGCAGTAATTCTAATCGTTCTTATTCATAGATTTGAAAAGAATGAACATAAATTGTTGATTAACGACCTTTGCTGCCTTAAAATTGAGATACGGTTGAAAATCATCAAAGTTTACACAACAAATTATGATTTTTTTTTCTGCAGAAATTATGTACAAATACCACAAACAGAAGTCAGATATTGTTACATATATTAGATATAGGCAAACTGTCGGATACCACTTTTAAACTAACCTGTTTAAACTGTTATTTATCGTAGTAATAAAATCAAAGATTTAATAATAAACAACGACCCCGCGAATATACACCTTTAGCATAACATGCACTACGTAAACAATCTTATAACACTTCATTAATTTAAAAATGCACGCTTGCTTGTTGAACAGTAACATGCACGATGCAAACTTTCTAATGATTACGCCATGCACAATGCAACAAATACACCCTATCTTATTACACATCCGCATCCGCAAAAGTAAAATACACATAATATAATACCTTAAAGTAGTCTTTGGGGGGGGGGGTATTCAGACCACGTTACACTCGGTTGACCCCAGTTTCTTACAGACAGAAACAGACACGTGTATTATTTATTTGTGCTTCACAATTTTAGGGATATTATTCTGTACTTAACTGCTGATCATGATATGACTACGTATATATAGGCCTATGTTTGTGATTATAGAAGAGCAAGTGATAATTCAGTGTTAGTGGCACAATAAGAAAAATGCGTAATACATGCATTTATAATCATTCGTGTCATGTACTGTAGACATGCACCAATAAAAGTCGGTCCACATTTACACGTCTCTACCTTTTCCTCACACTGAATGAGTCGGTTCAAATGTTGTTCGTATATTTTTATCTCTCAGGTCTGACAGCCCCTACACTAACCCCCCCCCCCCCCACACACACACACACTTTCAACCTCTATGGTTCCACCCTCTTTCATGTAACTGATTTAACCGAAGTGATCCGAGCTGGCAAAAATTCCATATACACAGTATCGAGTTCGAACCCAAGACCTCAGTAACCAGGTGCTCTACCACCTTGTCTACCTGGGCAGAGAGCTTTTAATCTTCCTAGGTATTAATTGGACAGAACAACCTGTACCTAGCATGTTCCTGCTGAGGTAGGTGCTCAAGCAACTGAGCTACATGGGCACCTGACTCTGGGAAAGCATTCTCACTATATCACGTACTCCTGTTGACGTAGATCAATTCCAATGCATTGTAAATAAATCCAAGTGTGAATGAGAGAGTATGTTCTTCTGGAAACGTCCGATATGTATATTAAATTGGATTGAATGTAGTTTTAAGAAAACGAAGACTTAAATGGTAAAATTACTTGCAGAATATTAATATATACATTAATAACTACTTTTGGCAAAAGATAAAGCATTAGACGCCAAATAACGTTGGCTGTTTTCTATTGTATCTCCCTTGAAGAATCATTTATGATTCCGTTCTATTTTTAGCTAAGTTACGTCTTCATTTATGTGGTACCGCCCCTTAGCGTCTGAATATTGCCAATTCTTAACTTGTACATTAGTAATTTGTGACTTGAAAATTGTGACTTTGAGATTTGTAACTTGTAAATTGTAAGCGAATATACCATTTGTGACTTGATAACTGTCACTTTAGATTTGTATTTTCC
Source organism: Sinonovacula constricta (assembly GCA_007844125.1). Classification (NCBI taxonomy): domain Eukaryota; kingdom Metazoa; phylum Mollusca; class Bivalvia; order Cardiida; family Solecurtidae; genus Sinonovacula; species Sinonovacula constricta. The sequence continues at coordinate 27,069,835 of CM017566.1, read as the reverse complement.
AAATTGTATACGAGAAGTCTGAATTAGATGTAAAAACGAACGTGTTTGTGCAAACAAATAGCAAATTTAAGCATATGCAGTGTTGCAATTTGCAAATAAGAAATTGAATATTGGCGGATTTCCCCTTCCATAGTATTCAATGGGATACATTGGTGAAATGGAAATTATCTCCCTTGTTAGTTAATATCCGAGGCATTCCAAGCAGTAGGTAGGTCCCATTCTCTCACCAGAGGGCGTGCTACACAAGTTTCGCTTACACCTCTGTCAACGCCCGGTGTACAAGATTCTTGTACAAAATATAAATAATGAATAAAATGCTCGTGAGATTATTTTGATCTCTGTATATTTTACCTAAAATGAAAATGGGTATTTTTATTTTTTTTAGTACAATGTTTAAGATATATTTTAACCCAAATGTTCGGGGAACTATTTTGCTACATGTGACGATAGAATATCATGTGTATGAGCACTACTTTTCCCGGCGTTGACAGAGGTGTAAACGAAACTTGTACAGCACGCCCTCTGGTGAGAGAATGGGTAGGTCCTTGTAGCTGAAATTCTTGGACATTATCGCCTGTTCTTTTGTACATATTGCAGTTATAAACAGTGAATTTCTTACTTTTGCATAAATATAAGCTTAAAATTAATTTAAATACTTATAGAGATATGTTATTTAAAAAAGAAAACGGACATGTTTATTGATGGTGGTTAACCTGGGTATCATAAAAAAGGCAGAAAAGTCAACATACACTCCAAAGAGCACAAGCATAAAAACAGAGTAAAACAAATGAAAGGACCTACTTGCATTTAGGCATTATTCAGGGGAGACTATTCATGAATGTTTCTCATTGTTTTCTATTGTTATGTTTACTCGGTGTTATCTAAACTAGGTGACTTCCTAACTTTTTTTATTATATTGATTACATGAAGATGTACGACTACATGTACGTCAAATGGCTATCTCCTAAGATAACATAATCACTAATAGCCTAATAGACACGGCGTGTTTCGACCTGCCTCTACTGATGTTGAAAGCAGACAACACGCTACGCCGCAGCCTCAAACGTTTAATCGATTTACGTGACGAGTGTTTTAAATGCCATCGGGGTTATTTCAAATATAATTCGTATGTTTTTTTATACTTACTATAATTAAACCCTGACTACTCCTCAAATTCAGATGTGTGGTTGTGTACTAGGACCAAATGGAACGGATTCCCAAAGAACAAGCAAAAACTTGGAGGGAACTCCCGTGGCCGAGCGGTTAGAATTGCTGACTCCTCACCGCTTGGGTTCAATTCCCGGTCTGGACAAGAGCGTACATAAGGGGAGGTTTTCGGCGGTGCGTCGGTGGTTTCCTCCCCACGGATATACGTCTGGGGCTTTCCTCACTGATACCCATTAGCTAAACGTCACCAATATGACCATAATTGCGCGATGTAGCAAAACAACAACAACAACTTGTAATTATCCTAGAAAAGGTGTAAAAAATAGTGGTGTTTTTATTAAAAGATTACGAAAAAGTACATGCAAAACTTAAATTTGTTTCTTATAAATTTCTCATATCTTAATAAACAGGGGTTTCTCTTGAAGTAAAGAAGACACAAACAACTGTTGTACATTATTCTACAAACGTTTGTTGCTGTTGTTGTTAAAAATACATAAAAACACTTTCAGCAATTTTCATACCATCTTCGGATACCCACGCTCGACTATTCCGTTTCACTATATTCGTCGACCGTGGTTTTATTGGTAAATTTTCTGTCGTCTTATCGAACTGAATAGAACAAGAATTGGCCAATCATAATACTGCTTACAAAATCCATACTCATCAGGGTGGAGACAAGAAGTATAACAATGGCTGCGTCCAGTGCCAAAATCGAAAGCAACGAGCTTTATCATTGGACGGAAATCTTCATCGGATTATGAAGCGACCAATGAAATATCATTAGCAGAAACAGCAAACAGTGACCTAAAAATATCACAGGCGATGATTGGAGAGTAACGGAATGAATCGGTCGTGGGTGTCCGACGATGTTTTCATATGTGATTTCGTTTAAATTACCGGAAATGTGGCGGTCGTTAAAAAGCGAAAGATTATACATGTATATTACTCTGTGCTTAGTAGTATAATGTCAAGTAATGCAAGTAACATGAGTGCCTTCATCATCATCATCATCATCATCATCATCATCATCATCTATTTTCGCCATCACATTCACCCCAGCAAAGTCAGCAGCATACAGAAAGCTTCATTATACTGTAAATTCCAGCATCATGAGTGGACTAGTAAAGCTGTCTATTGCGGAAGTGAACCGACTGGATTATGAGGACTTTATGACCATATTTGGCAATATTGTTGAGAAAAGGAAGTGTGCCACCGAATTTGTCTGGCAGCATCGGCCCTTTCGTGACGTAAGTGAGATGGGGACGAGGTTCGTAGACTACATCCAGCAAATGACTCGTAAAGGTGAGCAATGATTCTCTCTCTGTCCAGAGTTGTCAGGTTGCGTTGCATTTCTTGCCTTAAAGGTGGTATCCGACAGTTTGCCTACTTCTTATATATGTAACAATATCAGTAAATAAGAACGATAGGATTTTCGCTAAAAATAGACATCGACGTCACAGATGATGACGTGGATGAACTTAAACATTAGTGGTCACATGGTTTTCTTAGTTTTAAAATAGCTAACTGTGCATCGTGGCTCAGATAGGAAATGCATGTTTGTAATGACGATTGTGGCGTTATGGTTCACTTTTCCGACAGGTGTAGGACATCAATAAACAGCATTTTACGAGATCTGTTCATATAACAATAGTTTACATGTATAATGAAAATATTTTTGGTCTAAGCTGTCAAATACATCCTTTAACGTCTCGTGCATAATAGAGAATCTACGTCTTGGTCATCGACCAAGTGTTTCGTGTTGCCTAACAATAATATCCACAGAAGCTCTTCGTTAACGAGCTTCGTAAACTATTTGCGCTCCAACGTTACAAGCCGCTGTTGTTGTATTCCTCGAAGTAATAACGCAGTAACATGACGTCCTTTTTACCACTCTCTACCATCGGCTCATACATTCACCTCTGTTATTGGCTCACTTAATGTCGGGACTACTTTCGATCCACGTGACTTTCAAAAAGTCTGCCTCGTTGATCACGTCCATGTGTATTTACAAATGCGCATTAAATCACTATGTTATTCTTCCAAAAATAGTGCGCGTGAATTAATTAAATATCTTTAATTATTTACTTCAATATATGTCTTTTTTAGTAGATGTTTATTCATTTTATGTAGAAGTATTATTTTAATTTGAAAATATCCTTAAAATAACACTTTAAAATTTCCGTCAAAAATCTTGACGTGAGCCCATTGCAGAGGTGTCTGAGAGAGGAAAGAACGACAACTCTGCATGGGAGATTGCCTTTTTACTGGTAGCCATAATTATAACTATTATTACCAGTATTACCTTTATGATCAAACTGACAGGCGCGAAGTGACAACGAACGAACTATCAGCCGTCATGTATAAAACTTTCAATTATGGGCTTTTGAGTGGCCCCTGGCGATGCACTCTTTTCTTTTTTTTTTGCATTTACCAAGGGGAGTAACTCGTATGAGGTATCGTCATTCTTCTGAGTTACTTCCCTTGTGAAAAAAATCTCTTAAATTACTCCCCAAGCCAAGCAATCTAGCAACCATACTGTTAACTTTCTTAAGTTTAAATACTCTTATTCAGCAACACCAAACTGGCACTCATGCATATTGTTTTGTTTCCGTAGGCATGTCTGAAATAAACTGTATTTGTGCTCTAAATTCGTGGAGTATTTTGTGAACCATTTACACTTGATGTTTGAATGCGTTCAGTCACTCTATCCTTCTCTTCCATTATCTTTCAGAAAAACTTGACATTCTGTCTGAAATGACTGATTTAAACGCCGTGATCGACAACAGTTTGACCAAGGAGTCAAGGTATGAACGAATCGCAGGAGGATTTGGACGCATGTCTAAGGAAGACCATGAGACACTGGACTTTCTAAACGATCGTTACAGGCAGAAGTTTGGCTTTACGTTCGTCATTTGTGCGAGAGACAACACTGTAAAGACCTTCATAGAAGCAATACAGACACGACTGTCCAATGATATCGAAACCGAGATCAACAATGGAATCGACCAACTGTGCATAGTAACAATGATTCGATTGCGCAATCTTGTCTTATCTGAACACAGCTGAAGCAATCTCAATAAAGTCAGATCTTACAAAATGCCCGGAAATAGCGTCTCAATCGGAACACCTCGGATAATTCACGAATCATCTCTCGGATGTATGTATGTAGTCGGATCACCTCGTCCATTTCCCTGCTTTTGTGACAGACGTCAAAACAAAGATGGCAGCTCGGATGACACCTCACTACAGTACGATGCCTGTAAAACTTCAATTTGTGACGGCTTCAAATTTACATCATCCTATTTTTTAATTTAATTTAAACGGCGCAGAAGACACGCAGCTGTTCAACGATGGCATTGTTTATGTTTTGTGCGAACTACTATTTTGGCATATTTTTCTTCCGACTTTCTTCCGGCGAACAAAACGATCGTGATTTCAGTAAGTATCATTGCACCAGATACATCCGAGGGATGATTGTCCCGAGGACGGAATTACCCGATGAGTTCCGATCGATATAATCAAGAATGTCTATAATCAAAAATGTTTTCCCCGATTTCTTTTTTTATAACAACCAATCAGAGAATGGATAACGCTTTCGGTACGAGTCGCAAAATGGCCGCTATCGATGATGCATTAGTAAAAGCGTTTGACAAAATTAGGAATTCGCTCGTTAAAACCAATTCAGAAGCAAAATCTTGATTCAATTATGGATACCGCATACAACGCCCCTGTCTGCAGTGACATAAGTCTTGCGCGCTTTGTCCAAGTTTACATTTCTGTGTAAGTGGGCGCAGCCATTAAAATGAAAAGTTCGGATCATCGTTTACTTATGCGATTTTGTAGGCGACAATCTGATTGGTTGGGAAGATTTTAGTGACTCGTCGTCAGTTCCTGACAGACGAGCGGTTTTCATGATATGATTTTAATCAGATTGCAGCTGAGAATTCAAAACGGCATTTTTTATGGACAACTCTGAACATGTGGTCCGAAAATTGGTTTAAATTACGCAAATATGAATCAATTTACAACATGTGTTAACGGAATGCTTTTAACAGTGAAACCGTGCTAGTGCATATTCACACACGCACGCACGCACGCACGCACGCACACACACACACACACACACACACACACACACACATATATATATATACACACACACACACATATTGCATATACATATAGTGCAAATACATACCTACAGTGCATATATACATACATATAGTGCATATGCATATATACACCTATAGTGCATATACATACCTACAGTGCATATACATATATATATATATATATATATATATATATATATATATATATATATATATACATATACATATATATATATATATATATATATATATATATATATATATATATATATATATATATATATATATATATATATACATATAGTGCATATACATATCAATAGTGCATATACATATATATACATGTACCTATAGTGTATATATATATACATTATGCTAGCGTGCGTCTGCCCGCCTACATATGTAAATATTTAACGGTATGTATACTACTACTGATTATTCTATATCCACTTATTTTAACAATCAATGCAGTCTATTTGTATATGTACCGCGTGATCATTCTGAACATCGCTGTATTGGAAAGTCCATCGTCCAAATATAATATAATACCGGTATCGGAGTAATCTCAATATCACGGACACAAACTATATACAATAAAAGCCGATATATGCAATCTCTTTGCATTGCCTATTGTTTATTGTTTCTCAGATGATTCATACAAAGCAATAACTACTTACTAGCTGACCGTGTTGACACTTCATAGTGTTATTAAACTTTATCTTTGACAATGTACCAAATTGTTATATTTTATTTGTGGTAGACATTCAGAATTTAGATGGCATTAGGTAACAAAGGTTACAAAAAATATTTGAAGATATATTTTTTAAATTTATTTTACATTTTTAAGACCTAACATCTTTTAGTTTTAGATTATTCTACTAGTTAATATGTATGTAATCTTTATGTCATACATTCTGACTAATGACTTATATCCTTATACGTTTATAGTTTCAGTAAAAAAAAAAACTAGGCACACTGTGATCAGCATAAAAGTATCCTCAGTAACAAAATAAGATGTACCGCGACATGCGACATCTTGCGGTGTATATCGCGGTACGTATCGTATCGTGAGAGTAGCGTATCGTTACACCCCTACACTAAAGTGTCCAATGCGGAAATATATTTGGACGCGTGAAACCGGTCAGCCCAGTCCAATATGTTCAAATCTGGGCACTGTCCAAATATATATTTCCGTATAGGACACTTCAGTGTAAAATAACATATACTTATTGCTGAGTGGGGTGTAAGAATTTGTTGTAATGTTATTAAACATTCAAACATAAAACTTTGTTTTTATTTTATTTATCAGTTTGTTTGTTTTTTGCATTAATCAGTATATTGTCCTCACTTTAGACAACCGTGTAATGTCCAATGAACAAACGCAATATATACAAACTGAAAAAAGACAGATAGTTTCGTTCCTTACAAAAGAATGTTCACATTTTCTATAACTGCGTTAGAGATTTGGGGTCCACTAAATCCCTTAACCTAAGTGCGCAGATTTTCTTCACTTCGTTGACGCCAGTCACCGCTTCTGTCGCCGCGTCATTCTGGAGACGAGTTTCCAGCCCATGTAGGATAGCCTCTTTCTTGTTTTCACGCGCACATATCACAAAAGGAAATCCAAACTTCGTTCTATATTTAGAATTGAGGTCCGACATTCTTCTTCTTTCTTCGTCAGTCATCGTTCCGAGTCCGGCAGCCGATTGTTCTCTTCGGGATTCTTCGGTAAGGCCTCCGGAAAGCGCGAGCCTTCCGGCTAGGTCCGGATGAAGTCGCAATACCCCTTCCTTTCCTGAAGAAATTTTACAAAATATTATAATTTTCAAAAAAGAAAAAAGTTTGCTACAGCGATAAATAGAGAAATAAATTACTGACTGTACTTCGTTTCACAGCTCCCTGAATGGAAAATACTTTGCTGTGGGTACCTACCATGCCTTCCTATGAAGTGACCAATCAATACTAATAGTACTAGAATTATGTTTACAGATAAGAATCTATTGGAATTACCATAAATAAACACGCCCCAACCCTCCCACTTTTTTTTTAAACTTTGATATAATGGCCACTTAGTAACTAGTAACACTTAGGGGCGGATCCAACTAATTTTATCGGGGGGGGGGGGGATATATACACAGTAAAGGATCCTAACTTCGGCCCAAGCGACCCTAACTTCGACCTAAGCCGTCAACAGATAAAATTTACTTTAAAAACTTAGTATTTTTAAGCTTATGTGTATGTACATCCCCCATCCCACTAGATCCATCCCTGCCTGCAGTTCAACCCAAATCAGCCGTATTTCAAATCCTAGTGGGGCAAAATTTTCTTCAAAGTACTTCCATCAGCAGATGTCATCAAAGGAATGTTTGGAGCATCAAAATATGCGTTTGTTCTGTTTGAGTGTTTTTGTCAAAATCTACAATACAATAATAGTTACTACAGTGAAGTCTGGTTAGAACCAGAACACCTTCCCACGTGAAGGGCTTCGCCAAGCTTAAGATCCGCACATGCGCCCTGAGGCCACGCAAGCCTTCATATTTGTTCAGAATCTGCTCCAACAATAGCAGAAAAGAATGGAACAAACTTTAATTAAGACGTATATATACATATCATAGTCTATAAAATAAGAAAATAAAATACAGTGCAATTGATGGTTAATTAAGGAAACCGATCGATATGTACACCGAAGACTTAAGTCAGAGGCAAAATTATTCTATCTAGAAACAACCTATCTAGAAACAATTGCGAAACATATACATTCTCTACATCGCCTATTTCACAACTCTATCAATTTACCTATTTGGTGGATGAGGGAGTATATCCCGCTTATCGTTGGCTCTGACAACAACCAAGACCCATAAATAAAGTGGATACAGTACATCCACCCGTGACTCTAAAAGGGTGGTCTCCGACAGTTTGGGCCAATTATTTTGTCTCAAACAACCAAAGATATTAGTCTTTCCTAGAAAGATCCACTCGAAGAGGTGTTGATTGATGTCCTACATAGATAAAAAGTGAATCACAATCAACTAGCGTCGGGGTGGCTGGGGGTGGGGGTCCTAACAGAGCGAGCACCAAATTGTTGAAATAAAGCTGCCAACTGGTGCCATCTATGGCATTTTAGAAGCTGATAGAAACTTTTTATGGGTCCCAAAAGTTTGTATTCTAAGCGGCAATTATATGTTAAAGTGAACATATAGCGCGATTTACTTTCACGAGTTTACTGCCTAACGATTGATTTAATGTCGAAAATGCCATTGCTTGTCTTATGTAGGAGTTCATGCAGATGGGATGGGATTTGCCGGCATTTTTGCCGATACTGTGCAACGACATTGCTATCATTATAGCACAGGGGCACTTATCAGGTGCCCAGGGACTGAACCCGGCCGGTTCATTATACTGACACCGATGCTGTCCCCTTAGCCCCGAGCGTTGGGAGGGAAGACACTTCTACCAACTTTTAAGTCTTTGGTTTGACTCGGCCGGGGTTTGAACCCGCGACCTCCCGATCCGCAAGCCGACGCTCTACACCCTGAGCTATTGCGGTCGGTAGTTCATGCAGAATGTATGTTAAACGCCCACACATTACTGGTAAAATAGTGTTTGTGATATATACACTTTTAATGCTTTAGATGTTTAATACAAAAGGTTTACAAACTAGCTAGAGTAGAGACAAAAATATAGCATACATGATGAGAATCGTGCTCCTGCTTATCACGCACACTTACCTGGAATAGACAGTTGTTCTAAGAACTCGGCTATTTTATTGATGATATCCTCCACACTCGCGAAGGGTCGATATCGCCAGACAGCCGCGGCACACAGGCCGCAATGTTCTACTGTGTTACCGAACTTGGCAATAAATTCTTCATAATCAAGTTGGTTGACCTCCTGGATGGAAATCATGACTCGCCTGCTGTTTTCTTGTACTCCAGTCCTTCGGTTTTCTCTGCAAACATAATAAAGGATTCCGCCTCTTTTGTTAGTTCATAAAGGGGAGTTACTCTTACTATCCAAAGTACATTGTGCTACCTCCCTTGTGGGTAGGTTTTTGTATGAACACTGTAGTTACTGATGATGTTTTTTTTTTTAAATCCTGTTTTACTTTTGAGACGATTCAAAATGAAATTACAAATAATTTACAGGGGCGGATCTAGCGCGGGGTGGTTGGTGTCTGGACACCCTCCCTTGAAATTGTCAAAAATACCTTCAATGAAGATATTTTTGACATTTAAGGGTGTGTCACATCTTTATGACGCTGGTAGTATAATTGTCACATATGTGTTCAGTACAACAGATATGACCAGTAGGCAAGTATGTACGCCTAAAGTGTCTTACAACAACGCATGAAATTAAACTAATTGTGTAAAGAAATACTTTCTACTAAGGCCTGTCAAGCGTTCTAAAATACAGAAAATTGCAGGATTTGGCTTCAAAATGTCAACATACTTCTTGTGTGAGGATGCCCCCAGACCCCCAAACACTACTTGTACCTATGGTTCTCGCTCAATTTAACCTGTCACCTCATCAGATGAAAAAAATATATATTATCGATAATCTTTTGTCACCGAGACTCGAGAAAACAATTCTAGCAGATTCTGAACTGAAGGAAATGGCTCTAGTTAGCTGCTACATTACAAATGTTTTCTCAGGGAGCGAAGCCTAAGAGCCTCCTACATCCTCCCCAAACCCGCCACGCCTCCTTCTCCTAGCACGACTCATGGCTTGTACCTATACACTCGGTCAATTAGGCCTCCTCCTCTCTCCACCCCACCCACCCCGCTCCCCACCCCGGAAAAACTCCTAGATCAGCCCCTGCACTTGTATCCTGTTAAATGAGATGAGAACATGTTTAAGTGTTTGAATATTATGATGAAATTCAATATAAATTAAACTTGTTTTCTTATACAAGATAAAAATACATATCCATTAGGGAAATAAATTAAACATTTCCTATATTTCACAGAAAGAGGAAACCATTCAATATGTTCACCGATGACTGGTCAGCGTCAAAACTATCCTATCTAGAAACAATCTATCCGGAAGCAATTGCAACAAAATACATATATTAAACAAAGATTAAATAACTTCATATCTGTTTTGCATCGAATTAATTGTGGTCATATTTGCGACGTCCAGATAATTATTAGAAAAAGACCCCCATTATGTCTGAGTAGAACCACCGGCGCACTGCAGGTTTGCTGGAAAACATCCCCGTATCAAAGTTCTAGCCCAGACAGGGACTCGAAAAGGGGCCTTTTTTCCGATGTCGCTCGATATAACAGATAAAGGATCCTTCGGATCGCTTCGGCAGACAGACAGACGGGCTTAGAGATAGAGAGATAGATAGATAGAGAGAGAGAGAGAGAGAGAGAGAGAGAGAGAGAGAGAGAGAGAGAGAGAGAGAGAGAGAGAGAGAGAGACGCGAATCCCGGTTTGTCAATACTTTTACCTTTGATGTTTCTTTCCGAACGAGAACGGAAAGGGCCGAAGGTCATTCGAGTGGTAAAGGATTACACACAGCCCATGGACTGTTGTGTACCTTAAAGGTTAAATCAGTATGAGCACCAGTTATTAAACAAGTGGAAATTACAAGGAATTAGTTAGAAGCCCCTATCCCCTCTAGTATGTACAAACGCATCACCCCTAAAAAACTCTGACCTGTATAAATCCGACCCGTCACGAATCAAGTCCTGAAGTCCTTTGTAACCAGTCTACGCAGTCACACATATACCTTGGACTGTACAATCTTATTCGCATACTCCTTTGTCTTTATCCTTGTGCGGTCACTAGTGATTTACACTTCTTTATGCACAACGCGAACGGTATACGCACAGCAGAATTTCAGCTTAAAACATACCGTAATCACCAAACACATGTGTCAGAAGATTGGCCTATATCTCAAATGAACTGGCTTGCATAATAATGCATTATAAAAAGTGCAGTTTGGAAGCCAGATAACCACGATTTAACATGCCGCCTGGATTACCTCCCTTACACCAGGCCGCGGTACTTTTCGCAATCGGAACTCCTCGGGTAATTCCGTCCTCGGGAAAATCATCTCTCAGATGTTTCTTGTGCAATGATACTTACTGAACTCACGATTGTTTTGTTCGCCGGAAGTCGGAAGAATATGCCTTATGTGTAGTTCGCACAAAACATAAACGGCGTCGTTTGACAGCTGTGTGTTTGCTGCACTGGGTAAATTAAACTTGGATGATTTAAATTTGAAGCAGCCACAAATTGAAGTTTTATAGGCATTGTACTGTAGTGAGCTGTCATCCGAGCTATCATCTTTGTTTTGACGTCTGTCACAAAAGAAGTTCCATTTAGGGAAATGGCCAAGGTGATCCGACTATCTACATGCATCCGAGTGATGATTCGTGAATTATCCGAGGTGTTCCGATTGTACTTTTCGTTGACAACCATATGCCTTCCTGTTTCAGCCCACGAAATGAATAAACACGGCAATACAGTCGTGCACCCACTCTCGAAATAACAAACATTTAGGGAATGGCGAGGGTTCGAGTCCCGGCCGGGGAAAGAACTTTTATGTTGGGAAAGGTGCGCCGGTGGTTCTGTCTGGACGTATATCAGGGGTCTTTCTCTACTAATTAAATATGGACGTCGCCAATATGACCATACTTGTGTCGGTGCGATATTAAATGAAAACAAAACAAGAATCTAGTTTGCAGTGTCCCACACAGTTGCACATTTCGAAACTATAAAAGTATCTCCGGCAAAGCGGTGACGAATATCGTAGATTTTTAATCGTCCGTTTAGCACGTCACGTGTTACTCATTAATTAGTTCCTAATACATCAGATGCAAGTGTATTGCGTGCCGCTGATTGCTCAAAGGACGTCACGCGAGGGTGTTAATTATTAGATAAAGGGAGGCAACTGCTTCTGTTAATATGGAATGCCTTTGAACACTGCTGTCTACTCTTTATATTTATTTCGTATTACACCGACAACTTAACGGAAACAATAGGAAAGGAGTGAGCGTCGATATATACATGTACATGATATATACATGTATGTTTGCTTTTAGGATGAATATCATTACGGCTAAACAGTGCTTGAGTAAAAATCAATGTTTATACTACGAAGAAAATGCCCAGGAAATGCGTTTGTAACTTGTTAAATTTTCTTTGGGTAATAGTTTCCGAGTAAAATGAAAATCTGTCTTCATTTATTTTGTTTTCGTGTCCTGATAGCGTCGTCTAGGGCGATTTTCTTTGTGTGTATATCTTGAGTGCTGTAGAAAAAATTGTCATTTTCATGTTAAAGGTGGCATCGGACAGTTTGACATTTTTTTTCTCTCATGAAACCAAATTAATTATTGTTTCATGAAAAGACGGCACGAAATACAATTAGTTAGTGCCCTACATCCGCGTGAAAAGTAAATTATACACCCCACTTATCTTTATAAAACAATATTTCCTTTCCTAGCCACGCTCCACAGCTGGCTGTTTTTAAATTCAGAAAAACCTCGTGATCACTTACTGGTATTTGAGATAACATAACATTTACATCCGTAAAACTTCAATATTTTTTATTTAGCCTAAATCATCATCGTGCTTATTTGCAGATTTGGAGAAAATGAACATTAAAATCGATATCTTTAACGATTTGTAAAAATCGACCAGTTAAGGCGATGTTATAAACAGCCTTTACTTTCAATGATGTATAAGTTTACATTACATTACATTACATTACATATATATTACATTACCCCGGCATAGGTTTGACCATGAGTTGAAATGAGAACATATTCCACAACGCTTTCGTTTAAAATATTTCCCTTTGCTGTCTAATTCTTCACATGTTGCCGCCAATCTGTAACAGTTGTTTCAATTTATCACTTTATTTCTTCAACTTTTTTTTCAAATTAAAAAAAGAGAGCAAAAACAAAGAAAAAAAATTAAGCGAATGTGATTTAATTTCAAAAAGTGGTAATTTGATTTTTCTTTAAGTTTTAAAGTATAATTATTAGAATTATTAGAATGTAACGATTGAATGTAAATTATTGCATCGTTTCAAGTAACATGGCGGCCTACATGCTCTTCGATTCGCATAGGAAATCACGGATTTAAACTAAACTGATCGTTGAAAAGCAGAAACCTGGTGAAATTTCGGTTGAAGAGTTATGAAAAGTATAGTTTATTTCCTGACTTACATAAACGCTAAACAAGTATTAGGTAAATGACAGGAAATTTTACTGACCATAAAGTCATAATGCCAAAAGGAAATATCACTTTTCACTTTACTCATAAGCCCCCATATTGCAATGTTTAGCATGAAAGATGTATTAACAAACGTTAAACATGAGAAATTATAACTTACAGTTGGACTGTTTTCTGATTTTTTTCACGAACAAGAGTAATACAAGTTTATTATTATTACTATTATTATTATTATTGTAGTTGAAGTAGCCGCAGCAGCTGTAGTAGTAGTAGTAGTAGTAGTAGTAGTAGTAGTAGTAGTAGTAGTAGTAGTAGTAGTAGTAGTAGTAGTAGTAGTAGTAGTAGTAGTAGTAGTAGTAGTAGTAGTAGTAGTAGTTAATAATAAGGATACAAATTAAATTTATTAGTAGTAGTCATTCTGTTTTTCATGTTCAATGTCATATTTGTACGAAATTTAAAACTATCAAGTATAAAGACTTAAAAACAGCCACGTATATGACAGTAAATCCGATTGAATGTCCATATGATCATGCGTGGTCCCGTGGCCCAATGGATAAGGCGCCTGACTACGGATCAGGAGATTGCAGGTTCGAATCCTGCCGGGATCGAAATTTTTAACAGCTCACCTTTTTCTTTATCTTATTCATTAATCTAATATATTTTTTATAATTTCACATTTGGTCTTATTTATTTTTTTGTATTTACTTTGATCATATTCAGGGTAAAACTTGTTTCAACGCGCTCTTGAGCACAAGGATTTCAGGTGTTGAACCAGCTGTTCACCTTATATATAGGATTGGTTCAGAACTTGAAAAGCATGTGCACTTGAGAGGAAAATGAAAAAAAATCGAAAGGAAAAGATTGAAACTATTTTAAACAATACAAGAAAATAAATAATTGTATAATACCTTTTAAAAATTGGCTCGTCAATTACTCTTACCATTTCGGCGAAATAGATTCTAATTTATGTTTCGCTACAAGCAAATTTGTTTAAGTTACATCGTATTGTAAAGATTGCTCCTATGAAAGTTTTTATTCTACCTAATTAATTAGATTTTTATTTTTAGGGATATATACGTCGTCATAATGTTCCCGCTACTAGGGGCCTAGTTAGGGTAAGTATATTAAATATACAACAAAGGGATATTCGAATTATTTTTATTTCACATGTCACACACAACAAAGACCAACAACATTTATCATGAAAAAATAATATGTACATAGACATTATCACAGATTTGGCTTTGACTATAACAAATGAGAAAGTCAAAATGGCCGCCAGACTTGTTTTTGTGGCGGAGAGTCGTTGAGAGGGACTGAAGTCCGCAGTGGCATTCGAAGAACTGAGCGTGACGTCACGGGTGAATATGGCGTCCTTTTTTCGCCGGATCCGGGCTGTTCCAATGGTTCACTTTTCACGGGTGTTTCGGAGAGTGGGGACCAACAACGTGCGACATCGTTCCGCACAGGGGATGCGGAACGGCATTTCCGGTTGGTGTCAATCTCGGAGGCGTCATGAAATCTCGCGAGATTTGGTACGGGTGTATAGCAGGGATTAGAATGTTGAAGTTGGTTAAGTCGGGTTGACAGGTTGGACTCAAAGTACTTCTGCATGTTCTCTGCGTAGACATGATTTCCGCCCATGAATCGGAGAGCCTCGTTTGCACATTCGGAATAACCCTCGCGGAACTGGCGTATGACGCTTGCACTCGTTGCCATGGCTACAGAGAGTTGCTGATGCTGAATCTGTCGTAGGTGACTGACGGTCATCTCGAGAATGTCGGCCTTGTCTAGTTTAGAGACCTGAGTACCGCCCTGAAATTCAAAAAAGTAGTTCATGTAATTGACATTTTCGGAAAAGGAAAATTATTATTTTACATTCTTCATGGCGAAAAATGTAGTTATAGAACACATACTCTTTATCTATACGGAAATATTTACAAATGACACACTGCGTTATAACTGCGTAATATCTTCCAAGTGTCAGTGATTGTTTCAACTGTGTGGGCTTTTTAACCGAACAGTTTACGATTAATTCATCTGATAATTACCAGTTATGTTTTTTATAATAGCGGCCTACATGTATGCAACTTAAAAGTTTTATGATCTAGATTTGCTTTGAGCCGAATCCTTTTTTTTAGATTTTTTTTCCTGTGGAATTTGACAATTTATTGCTGAGAGTGTTCTCTATTACTTAAGCTTTAATTTAGATTCATGTGAGTACACTGTTGTATTGTCCAGATAAGAATTAGGTAAAAATAAAAAATATAAACTAAACTATAATTTATTAGGCTTGGGCAAATAGTATAGATCCGCAGGAGCAATCTCCCGCTGTGCATAGCAGCCATCTCCCGCTGGACATACCAGCCATTACCCGCTGGGAGCTTTCTGAGCTGGGTCTGCGCTATTTGCACTATTAGTCTAAAACAATATGTTTTTCACCTGTGCATATTGTTGTTAGTTACGATTCTGTCATTCTTATAGGTGTAGCATGGTAAAGGACTAAAAATAACTTACCGACTGTTTTATGTTGTCTAGTAGAAGAACCTTCAGTTCTGATAGACATTTGTTTATCCGCTCGCGCCTCTTCCTCTCTATCAATGGTTTGCGAATCTGCAAGAGTGAGATTTGAATTAGTTGATTGACTTAAATCTTAATTGGTTTATTCATAAGGGGTGCAGAATAGTGGTAAACAACAGCTTATGTCGGTATAGTTGCTGAAAGATGTGTCGCAAGTGAATTGATGGATCAAGTATGATACTTGCGGATCATTCTTTACACATTTTCACTGTAAATGCAAAGTACAATCCATTAGTTAAAATCTAACCTGTTGATTGTCTGTTTACACTATCTTTAAACTGGTACAACATACTTTACGTAGGAGGAGTACATAAACTGTAGCGTGAAATTAGGTTACAATTATCGAAATAAGTAAATATTTTATCAAACGAAAGATTAAATAAACTGATTAACAACTAAAATAAATACTCAAAGTTACAAATGCTGAATGAAAATCAAGCTAAAAGAAAGAAAACAGGAAGGACAAAAGATGAAAAGAAATAATGCTTCTGCTTACCTTTCTAAGATATGTAGACGAGCTAATCCTATTTCCTGAGGTTTCAGTGTCGCTCATTTTTGCTTTCTGTCTTGAAAAAAGTCCAATTCACAAACTCTCGCCAAGAATTTTAGTATTTCTGCACTAGTAAGTTACAAGTCTGAAGTCGTTTTACCGACCATGTCGCCTTACCAGGATATTTATACCTGCCCTCGCGTGCCTCATGCGTCGGAACGTAAACATAACGGTTCATTGGCCACAATCCGATACTACCAGCCAATCAGCGTGCGCCCAGGTGCCAGCCGCGATGTAACACGACATGCGATTGGCTAGCTGTGCTAGAATGTCTGCCATTATCTCACGCACTCAAAGTACATGGGAGAGAAGCCTGCGGGTGTACCGTAATTGTAACCGGGTGCCCCGATTTTGATGACAGACGGGCTAGCCTTGGCACGCGTGGCATTTCGAGATTTAAGACTTAATAAAGACAGCTGTTGAACGAAGTTTTGATTAAAATTACGTGTTTCTTCAGTTTGGCATTTTATTTCAGGCTCCAAATGTATTCTTTATGGCAATGACAACGGATGTAACGTGTTGCTGCGTCAGTTGTTGCAGTATCGGAATGTCACCTTCGGAATACATTTCCTGGTTGTATATCAACCAATATCGTAGACATACATTCTACGCATGCTTACATTATAAGCGCGTTTGACATAATAATCAATATACGGTCATGTATTTTAAACACGAATTTGAGATTTAGAAGAAATTGAAGTCTCATTACACTCCAAAATAGTCATAAATGTATATGTATATCAAATGCGCCGATGAAAAGACGCAATTAACAATAAAATATGAGCATTCTTGGCCGTTTTCAATTTTGCTTTGTGCCGGTATGTTTTGTGAGTGTGTGTGTGTGTGTTTGTATTGTTTTTTTCTCTTTATTGTTTTCTTTTTCGAAATTTCTTTTTATATAATAGTTTTGATTTTGTTTGCATTATATCGACAAAATTAGTGTCATATCAACGGCATACAATTAATTATTAGATGAGGAGGACATCAAACACATGTCTGGGAACCCAGACACATGTCTGGGTAGAACCACTGGCGCATCGCAGGAAAACCATCCCACAGGAAAGACCTCGCCCCAAACCGAGACTCGAACCCACGCTGTAAGGATTTGAAAAATAACAAATTGGCGACTCTAACCGCCCCAAATATGTATATAACAGTATAAATACGGTGTTTTACTTAAAACGTAAGTTTATAATAACCATCCTCTAATGGTGTTATTTACATCTTTGCTATTTAATTTGTAAAAAAAAAACCGTCTCCAGATAACTGAACTACTGTTGGTGGGACTTTAAACCCAATAAACAATCAACAAATAATTTGAAATAAACACATGGACAAGAAAGAAAGCGATTGACCGTAGAGATTTCACACTTTGTTTCTTAAATTTTTGTACACAAAATACACATTCTTTCTGTTGATTGGGTTTTGTGTTATTAATTGTTTTTTTTACTACATAATGAAGCATTATCTTTACCCCGTGTACCAATAATTATCTTTGATATCTTCTCCTACATATCTTTATTTCCTCCTTTAAAAGAAAGTACAACATAATAAACACATAATTATTTTAATAAAAAAGACACATATCTATGGTGGATTGTTTACATGGAGCACAAACATTTAATTTATGATTTAGTACACGTGCAATATAAGCACATGTTGATTAGTGAACAGGCACGTGTCGCACCTAATCTGAAGAAGAACAAAAAACACCAACAACAAAAACAAAAAACAACAATAACAAAAACAAAAAAACAACAACAACAAAACACACACACACAAAAAAAAAAAAGTGTATAATACGTATACACAGGAATGGAGCGGTGTATTTTACGTCATTGTGTATTTACGTCGTTGTGTAGTTTATGCCTCTGCGTATTTTACGTCTCTGTTCTATCAAATGACTACATAATCGTTAAACAGACGTTCTCTTCTTGTTCTGTTCTGTTAGTACGTTACATAAAAATACGGTTGCGATCTTTCGAATATCCTAGCGAAAGGTGATAATGATTACTTATTAAACGACCGGTTAAGTACTTCTAAACTTCAGCGTAGTCAAATTATGACAAAGATGCCGCTCTCTGGTATCTCGCGTTGCTTTATCTTTTCTCTCGAGACTTGCGCCTAAGACGCCCGCGGTATAAACACTAAACACGCATCTATTTGCTTAATATCGAAATGTTATCCAAATAATCGCCAGTTATCAGCGGCCTTCAATAGAGACCGACGGTCGAGACACCAGGATTGTGCTAAGTTTATAATCGGACTTAGCGACATTAAACGATGCCGCCGTTACATATAGCACGTGCGATAGTGGACGCTATACTTAAGAAGATAGGGCCCGTTTATCGGACTGAGGTGTTAGGAGAGGTAAAAGGAAGTGCTAAGAAGCGCTCGGGGTGTTTACACTTTGAATTAACGATTAGTGGTGTTTTTAAAAGGCTTTAGGACACGTGTGTGATATCCATTCAGTTCTGTTCCTTTCACAATTGTTATTTTTACCGAGATATTTTTAAACGCATTGCTATTATTTATATAAAACAACAGTATTACGGTAATGTAGTGCGACACATTAGTTCCTTAAACAAGAATGGCGTTTACTCTAAGAATATTGTAAAGAACGATGTTCTAGTGTTATTGCTGTTTTCCAATGATAACAAAATAACCAACGATCTCTTATTTTCAGTGTTCATGGGTCGAACCAGTATTCAGGTGGAAATTTCCTGCACTAACACGTAGAAAATAGTTTTGTCCAAAGACTAACATCACGTCTTGGGTTCGAACCAAGGACCCTTCGATCTGCTCTTTTCTGCTTGACAACGGAAATCACTATGCGGTGCTTCATACATTCTATGTATCGTGTTTTTACAACATTTTTTTGAAAGTGACAAAAGGATGGGATTTACACAAAACAGAAACTGAAATTGCCCAACAAACGAGATGGCGTGTTATTTGATGTTATAAGGGTCTATTTTTTTCTAATTGGGCGGACAATATTTTTATTTTATTTTAATGTACATGTGCTAGTTTTCGAATAGCTGAACATTTTTCGTACTTAAATGTCCACATATAATTGTTTCGTACATTAAGTTACCCGTCCAATTAAAATTTCGGTAGATACCGTTGACTTACATTTGCTTTAAATATGATTTTAATTGCAAATCGATAGTGCGTAATTATCAAATAACAATAAAATAACAATAATAAAAATATGAAGGCGATTTTACCAATCCAAACAATTGCTTAAGGTACTTCCTCTACAAACATCACCGGGGGAGGTGGGGAGGTGGGGGCGTCTTAGTGGGTATGCATAATGTTCAAACTATTGAGATTGTTAGATAATATTAACAATTTTCCGTGTAGGCGCAAAAAGAGCGCTTTAAAAATCCCATTTAATACATGCACAAATATCTTTGCAAACTCGCCTTTCAGGCATAAGTAAAACTGTAAAACTTGTGGGTTTTTTCTTAAACACTAAAGAATTAATCTAAAACTAACTGGAGCTTTTAGTTTATTGCATATTTCATCAACAAAGTTAAGAACAGAACAGAACTTTATTCTTCATTGTACAAGATTACTATGGGATTTGGGATTTGCCGATACTGTGCAGCGACATTTCTATCATTATACCACAGGGGCACTTTTGAGGTGCCCAGGGACTGAACCCGGCCGGTCCATTAAACTGACACCGACGGGTCAGGCGTAATGCTGTCCCTAAGCCCCGAGCATTAGGAGAGAAGCCACTACTACCAACTTTAAAGTTTTGTTTGACCAGGCCGGGGTTTGAACCCGAGACCTCCCGATCCGCAAGAAGAAGCTCTACCACTTGAGCTATTGCGGCCGGTATATCAAGATAACTGTGCAATATGGAGTATTAGCATACATAAATATAAACGAAATACAACAGTTCCGGTTGACAATAACATTTCAATTTAAGGAACTGATAGTGTTCAACTAGGCAATATAAGCCTAACGTGGAGTTGTTGGTAATTAAAAACATTTGAATAGTCGTTTGAAAATAAAGAATGAGGAGATAGAGGGGAGATTATAATATTCATAAAATCGTTCAAATATCAAGTAATATAGTGAAGTAAACATATAAATATCTTTAGTGTGTTGTAATATCTTTGTAAACGTATAAGAATAAATAAATATATAAATATACTGACAAGATACAATCAACACAAAGAAAGTGGGTCCGGTAGAAAGTGACTGGCGGTACATGTATTTAGTAATATATGGTATACGTACTGCTGACAAGCGTTGCTAGATTTGGATAACCTAATTACCTTTTCCGACATATACCGGTAACACAGGTACAATGTATCGTTAGCGAAATAAAACAAGAGAAGGGTTATTGATACAACAAACATTATTGGCATTTCCAAAAAAAAATTAACCCCATTTCTCGTACGTTCTACTTCACAGCCTATTCAGGATAGACACGTAAATAAATTCACGCTGCGATGTAAATCAAGACTCTTGAAATGACACAAAACCCAGTGTGCTTTCTTTTTCCTTGCGCAACCTCGTTTACCCTTGCTTCCATAATTTGCAACCCCGGAGCGGATGCATGTATTCGCTAGCAGACAACAACAAAAGTGTCAGTCTGCTGAAGTAGCGAGTCGCACGCGGGGATTCCCTGAGAAAATACCTGTGCACCCGTCTCCTGTGACGTCACACCGGCGCGTGAAGCGAAGTGTCACCATAGCGTTGTTCGACAGATGTTAGCTGGCTCAAGTGGTTGTAGGGCTACTGGGGTACGGGTGGTTTTTGATAAAAATCATTTTGACGGCCGAATAACTGTATTTAGTGATTGCTCGTCGTGTTGCCGTCGCAGCGAGTTATAAGTTGACGTGCTTAACTGACGGAAGTCGTTGATTTATATTTTTGACACGAGATTATTATGACGTTTTGGTACAGATTAATAACGGACCGAGTCGGCAGGGTATTGTTCTGATTTTTAATATAAAAAGGTTTAAGTATGAATCGCTGATAATTCCACCGTGTATCCTCGACAAATCAACTATATCAGGAAATGTCAACTTGATAAATATCGGAATTAATTTTAAACCCATATTTTGACAACAACAGCAACAAATCAACCCGAAGATCTTAAGTCGAATATGAAATGGGTATAATTTCGAGATTAACTTTTTCTCGTGGTTTATTTTGCGCTTGTTTAATAAAAGAAAATAAACAGAATGGGAATATGTCTTGTGTTTAGTAAATGCTATTGATACATATCTAGCAAGACGGAAAGGGTATGTATCAATTATATACAGCGCAAAACGAAGGAAAAAACATCAACATGCAAAAATGTGCTGCACTACAAACAGGTTGAAAGTGAAAATTGTTTAACTATGCAAACCAACGAGACAGTAAATTGGGTAGCAGTGACAGAAAAGAACAACAACAAGATTTCAATAAAGAATATAAAGTTGCAAAATAAAGGATTTTAGACGGTACATTAAAAAATCAGAATTCTCTAAAACGTTCACCAAATATCCAACTAATTCAGCTATGATAGAAAATTGCATTTACAATACATGTAATATCAAATAATTATATTTCAAGGATATGCAACGCATTCTCCTAGAAAATATCTTTTTTTATTTTGTTGTCGCTTATATTTTTCTGTGTTTTAAGATTTCATATTTAAAGAATTAAACTGAACTGATTAAAAGATTAAATGCGGCCAGAAACAAACGAACGCGGCGGCTCCCATTAAACAAATCTTGAACTTTTTTCAGCCTTAAAAAATTTAATGTCCACTTTTTGATGAGAAAGATTATTATTGTAAAAAAATATTGGAGCTCTTGGCACAAGAGAACATGTTAGAAACAACACATAGTCGCTCGAAGTTCAAGTTGTTTTTTGAATGAGCATTCCGTCAATATTGTTTGTTTAGGAGCCGGGGTATATTGGTAAAATGGAAATTGCCTCCCTTGTTAGATAATATCCGGGGTATTCCAAATAGTAGATAGGTCCTTATAGTTGAAATTTTTGGACTTTATCGCCAGTCCTTTTGTAGATATTGCAATAAAAACAGTGAAATTTCTTATTTTTGCATTAATATAAGCTAAAAATCCATTTAAATACTTACTGTTTTGTTATTTAAAACAGAAAATGGAAGTGTTTGTTGATGATAGTTAACCTTGGTATCACAAGAAATGCAGGTAAGTCAACATACACCCCATAGAACACAAGCATAAAAACCGAGCAAAACAAATGAAAGGACCTACTTGCATTTAAGGATTTTTCAGTGGAGACTTTCCATTATTGTCTTTTATTATGAACCATGTCTCGAAATGTAGGCCAGTTGTTTTCATTATTTACATTATTCACTTAACTTAGCTAAAGCCATTAAATACATATGTGTTAAACATAAAAACCCCAAACAAAACAACAACAATAACAAACAAACAATTATCAGTATCGAAAGCAAACATTACAAATTCTAAGCATCGTTTTCCACATTATTATTTTAGTGCGTGTACGACAAAACATGCCATTACGAAAAAAACGGTATATTTTTCCTTATACATTAATAATTTGTTATGTATTATTTTCCATCAAATTTCGCCAACTTGCAACTCATCTGACTGCATAGCCTCTAACCGTATGGAATTGAGTCCCACTGTGTAGCAAAAAATATATTAATAACCAGCTAAGCGAGGTTCGATAGAGCTAAAGCAAAACAATAACAACAACAACAACAACAAAACAAAAAGAACACAAAAACACCCCCCCCCCCCCCCCCCCCCAACAACAACAACAGGAAACGAAACAAAGGTATCGAACCTGATCAGAAAGCTCCCGCTTGCTGGAGAGTCCTTAATAATATGAAAATGTATTGTAACATATACGTTGCTGCTGAGAGCAACTAAGATATTTAGCATGATAAGGGTGAAGGAAAAGAAATCTTTCAGGAACAGGTCACTCTGGGACATAGGAATATGAGCCCTCAGCTTCCTTAATGAAACAATAATCAATATGTTTACTTGGCCGTGTCAGACCGACCCCACGCACCCATAACGCCTGATCTATATCCCATAAGGCACTGCTGTCAGTCCGTCACACCACTTCCCCCAGCATCAACTGTTAAGATTTGCAGAAACAACAAACTGACGAGAATTTAATTAAAACCACACCGTCTCGTGAGCACTGGAACAGTCACTCGGTTCACCTCGGTTGTTTTGCATGCACTCTGCAAGTGGCAGCAAAATGAGGTTCGACTAACCAAAAATGTTCGCTTGAACAATTTTCAACATATTCTCTTTGTATATTATGCAGACTGAATTACATTTCACTGAAAGAACACCAAATTTTATTTATTTAACAAATACCCTTTGTTTGAACTTAGATCGTAGATCTATTGATAATTAGTGGATACATAATTCCACAGCCAGTGTGGTTATTATAGATATATCTGTATACATAAATATAATAAGCTGTTATGATATATAGTAGACGGAACATTCTTTAGTTTTCACACAAAATAAAACAAAAGTTCTCTGAACCTGTTTTTAGTTATAAATCACATCTTCAGAAGTTCAGAAGCTTTTTTGTTATAAAATACAGTCTGTGTGTCAGTGTAATATAAAACCATATCTTAATATAACACTGCTTATAAAAATTTACCTGGCTTAGACCAAAAAGTGTAAACCCAGATTGCTTATTAATTCCAGTAATGTGTTTTAAGGATACAGATGAAAGTGAAGAAGTAAAGAATTAATATAGGGTATTAACGAATATAGCAATATCATGGCACATTCCCATACTTTAATAATGCAGGGATTTTAATTGTGTCATTCGTTTCACGTCATTTCAGTATAACTACTTTAACTGTTTTTTCGCGGTGAAGACAGGAAAAGTATTAAATTGTTAGGTAGGCAGCTTTCTGTGCGGGAAGCAGTGAATGCAAAAATGCGCGCGAAAGCAGCCTCCGATCCGTCTGTATGGACCTGACGAAAACTGACCACTCCATATTTCAGCAACAGGTTGACACTAATTGGTTAATCTCTAATTAACGCATTTGCACGTGCTGCATTCACAACGAGGCCTCGCGAATGACACGTAACGTGAGATGTGTTACGTCAATGACGTTACGTTGTAACGGTAACTCAAGAGGCGGATAACTGACGTATTGTGTATCTGGTTAGTGTCGACCGTGGGGCGTCATTACGTTAATGATTCATTAAGATAGGGCTTGTCAGCGGTCAGGTTTGTGTATCGAACTGTACAAACAATAGCTATCGAAGGTTCCTGTAACAGGTTGTCAGCCCAAACAGAAGGGATAGAAGGAAGTACCGGTAGCGTAAACGTCATTTTTGTTATAACTTAACATTTTCTCATTTCATACAAAATACATTAATATTTTTTATTACTAACAACATACCTTTCTGGTCATCCATATCTCATTTAATTATAGGAATAGATAAACAAGTTCTTCTTTATGAATCAGGCAATCTTGCCATGTGATTGCGTTATTTTTTATGGAATGCAGATATAAAAGCAAATCAAACTTACAACTTAGCAAAATTTAAAACGAAATAAAGATGTGATGACGTATACACTTGTATCAAATCATCACAACTAACAGATAAGGAGATTTTCACATGATACATAACAAAAATACAACAAATATAATTGAAATAGTGAAAATGCAGCAAAGGACACCGCGTGTGTAAATGCATGTAAATCGACAATCGTATCTTTGTTGTGTTTTTTTATTTATAGGTACTTGATTTTTTTATATTTCTATTCCATTAAACTCCCTATAGATCAGTATATTATTTTGAAAACAATTTAATATAATTGTATTGATCAAATTTGTCTGAAGACAACGACGGGGTCTTCCGAGATCTTACACTGTTCTGGCCATCGTAGTAATTTCATTCTTATTGGCTACGGTCAACTTTAGATTCACTTTTTAAGCTTCCTAGTTACTGAAGCAACTTTTGACCTCAGATAAAATTCCATGATTAAAATTCTGTCACTTTAATTAGAGTTTTACTGTTGCTTATACATAAATCTTTCTATAAAATTGTTTTTGCTACTGCCTTTGGCGGTAAAGAACGGAACAGACCATATTCCATTTTAAACTTGTGCATAAATAACGAACGCATTTTAAACAATTTATACGAATACATACGGCACATAATTTTAAGTGACAAGTGAGACGGTTAGTACACGTTATACTAAAATCTAGTTTGATTCTGTCTGGTATTCTCAATCACCAAACAGGACTAATTACCAAAGAATCAGAGCTAGAATTTCGTATAAGCATCCATGACAGACAGACGGACGGACGGTTACATTGTACAAAATGTAACTGCTATACTATAAACTCCTATATATTTTGTAAGTGTGATACTAATCATATACCGGTATTGTATACTTCTAATTATTAAGTGTGATTCAAGTCAGAATACATATACGTGCGTATCCAAACAACACGATATCAGACGTCTGATTATCGGCTTTAAGCCTTCAGGAAAGAGAATACGGTGAAACTATAACAATTTTCCAACGAAGTATATACATACATTATTTTTTCTATTTTCATTTATTTAATTTGTTTTGTGTGCTTAATTTCTTCAATATAAACGTTTAAAGCGCGGGTGTGCTCGAAAACTTTGAACTACCGAAAAAACACGACTGGAACTATTACGCTGCTAAGCACGAATTTGTCGTGCATGAGCAAAAAAGTGTAAATCCAGATCAGCCAATGCAGGGCCTGCACACCTTCTCATCTAAATATTTGAAGGTTACTAACACTTCAGATTGTGGTAATGTAGCATTCTACGGCTTAATAGTGATCTCCCATCATTCCCAACATAAACTGTGATGAATGCAGTGACAAGATAATGGTTGTCAATTGAAAAATTAAAGCCACACATCTGATTTAACCTGAAACGACGCAGACGATTTTGTTCGCGGCCAAACGAGAGATTCAACAGCTGCCTACCAACGCGACGTGTCAAATGTATCGGCACGCGACCGCATCCGTCGTAATGTCACCACGTGATCTGTGTACCGGTATTTACTGTCCCCATTCCGATACAGACGACAATCTAGCACGGTTGAGCGCGCGCGCGCTCTATTGACATCGTCATTCTCACAGGCTTTCTGCTTCACACGCCAATGACCCTGGGATTAAATCCTTTGCCCGCTATATTTGTTAACTCATACTATCTTCAAGTTGTTTGCTGGAAATAACAAAACAAAACACCCCAAAACACAATATTTTGAGAAAACTCCGCAGACAAAGAGTTTAGATGCGGAGACGCCAGATTTAATTTAAACTATTTACCTGGAAATGTTCAATAAGAGTATAGAGGGTAAAGGGTCGAAGTTGCTTTGCGTTGGTGAACGAGAGGTTCCGTTTGAAGGAAACAGACGGGTTTGACACTGAACGAGTACAGGTAGTTGCGCGTGACATCTCCAGGTGTAAACGCGTGACATGTTTATTAAAGTTGGTAAATGGTGAATTATTGTTAAATACATTTATGTGGTGTTAAAAATGAAAGCAGTGAAAATATAATTGATGAGAAATTGGTTAGTGGAGGTATGCGTGGGGTGTGAAGGGGTTGGGGGATGGGTGAATCTGTGTATGTTTTGTATGGTTATAAGATAATCTTTTATTATAGTGACTTGTGTTAAAATGTTCCCCAATCTTTTTAAATGAAAGAATAAGGTTTATTTTATAGTTTACACTATGCTTATACTTAACAAGCTAATATCATATAAGTCCTACAATATGTACATTTAAAAGAATAAACAACGATAAAAGAATGAAAACTAAACTATGGTAGATAAACTTGGTATAAATTTACAAAATTAAATAATATACATAAAATTAACTCGCGTCAACAAAATACAAACTTGTAAAATATTATGACCATTACCTCATGGGGTTGGTTTCAGCAAGGACAGTAACTGAAGTGTTAGAATAACATATTGTACATTTTTACATTTATTAATTTAATATTGTCCCATGCTACTGCAGGACCATAATGTCCGTCCTTGTCTCATTTATTTCTGTTACCTGATTAACTCGATTAACCTTTTCATGAATGTTGATATTATAATAAGACCATATTTAATTATTTAAAAAAAAGGCAGAAAACCGTTCAATATATTAACCTGTTTTCAATTATACTGCACATTATTTTAACCGTATAGATTTTTGTATTTTTCTATATTTTACTCGCATGGTTTAGTTTAGCCTGATTTTGTTATATTCACATTAAACTTTGTAGTCGGCGCCGTATGACCTGTGAAGTGTCGGTGTGCCGTAAAACCCGAATAAAAAAAAAAATAAAGCAAAATAACTGACAACTCACTGAAAGAAAGCAAATTAACGTCGCCCGATACGTAAATTACGTTAAAAATAGTTCATGCACTAAAATGAAAATGTATAAAAAATTCTTTATCTGGTCTGTCTGTGAAGAAAATGGATAATGTTCATGTAACCACATGTAAAACATTAAGTACACATAGAATTATTATTTGGCTTGTACAGCTAGATATTAAATGGCAATTCGTGTACTTTATGCACGCTGTTTACTATAGCTCACTGGGAAACTATAAAATCTAAAATGTAAAACATTCTGCACATCTTATAAGTTTTTACAAATGAAAAACATACTGCAAGAATATGAAATACTTAATTAAAAAAGGGAGGTTTTGATTACACGGTATAATGTTTTAAGCATTCATACTTCATCAATTTTGAAACAAAACACGCCTTAGTTTCACTTACGATTTTGCTAAAAATTAAGCACATTTTCAAGGATGTGTATTTTGCCGAAATACCAATTTATCGGTACTAGTTAATCGCGGCTTACGATGACTTGGAACAGAACTTAAATAATCATATTATGCAGTTATTTTTCATTTTCTGTGATAATATGTTTATAATATGTATGTTTAATCTTAATGCAAAAGGGAAGAAACAAATATCGGCTATATAAGTAAATGATTGTTCATACTCCAAATATTTTTGTTCCTTGACAATTTCGTATGGACATTTTGGGGGGCTAAAGACTAACGGTATTTAAAGGAATACGACATACGAGACGGTCTTGATGTGTGGAAATATTTTTGCCGTTGCTTGTTAAGACAGTATTTCTTTATCTTTCCCTTTCTAATAATACTCGTTATGGGATGTTGTTATCTACATGCACGCGACAATGTTTCTGCAAACACTTTTTTATTGGTCGCTAGGCAACATCAACATCGTCTGGTGGTTAAAAGTGGTTAACACGTCTAGAGGAAACTTCCCAAAATGTGTATCTGGGCAATAAATGCTGTTAATCTTTCACAACCAAACCAAATAAAGCGGTTCCTTTGAATTGAACGAAACCACGCCGAGAAGCGATAACTTAAATGATCAACAAAGTGTACATAAACATTGAAAGTGATAAACAAACGACAAAGCTGTAGAGATGCCCCCTAGATCCTTTATAAAACCCCGACTGTCCTAAAACCCCGCGGTGTTAACTACGCTAATCAGACGTTACGTTGATCACAAAGTAGACGACGTTACCGACATACGTAACCGTAACGCCTTGTCGATTGTATAAAACCGTTATAGCCTTACACGCCACGTTAAATAGATTAATGGGTGTTTTGCTCGGAGAATGCCGGGCGGCTTCCTTGTTCCGTTATTCAAGTTATCCAACTGGACATGAAAAGGGTGGGGTGATAATGAAATAACTTCTCTCCTAAGACGAAGCCGCTTGACGTGCGAAACGTTACAAAAATATTAGTATTTGAACACGGCATGCCTCTTTGAGAACTTTCGTCCCCAATAATTTCGTTCCCATGGGTACAAAAAGACGTGTGATGTTACCATGGAAATAGATAGAAATCTAAATACACACTTGGGTGCTAAAACTGATGGAGACTACGGTGAATAGTGTAGCGAGAAACTGGGAAAATTAAAGATGAATCCAACTTTTGCTCAATGCGGAACTTTGATGTTGCCGACAAAGTATGAGATACGAAAATCTTTATATACATGCAAAACTCGACAACAGTGCGGGTTAATGAAACTGAACTATTTCAAAGATTCGTATCAAACCGTTATGTCAGTTAAAAGTATAGTCCCAACGTCACGTGACATTGTTGCATATTGCCGTATTAAGTGGTTTGGTGTACATTTAATGTACGCGACCTCTTAATTGTAATACGAGTAGTAAAAAATATTTAATTGAAGTCATATATCAACAATTATCATACATTTATTTAAAAGTAACGCTATAATGTGTAAGTATATATAGAATCTCCCGATGAATACGTGTCTGTCCCATGTCACTTCAACTACTGTGGTTGCTTTCCTTTTGTCTGGCCAAGAAGTATCCTTTTAACGTTTCTTTAAAAAAAATTTTTTAGAAAAATATTCCATAAAAATTAAGAAAAAAACAACAACTAAACTAAAGGCAATATTTTAATGAATACAATAAAGAAATATGTTAATTTGTCGATTGTTTGTTTTTAATTCCTTTAAATAAAATCGCCCGTATAAATATTTTTATACTGATTTTGAACCTAGAAAAGATCGAATAACTGGTCGTTCGTGGAATTGTTATACATGTTTTTTCTTTCTTCTTAAAACCCTGTCGTGACAGTCTGATCAGTCTGTCTATGTTTGAATGTATTTGTATGTGACAAGAAACGGTGTAGTTTACGTCAATAAAGTCTCCGTCCGTCCGTCCGTCTGTTCTTCTCTTCCAAGTGTCTTTTCTTTATTTCACCCCTTATATAATTCAATAAATGTATTTTATTATGAAATACATACATGTTCCATTATAAAACATAATATCTTTACAAGTTGGCCATTGACCTTATAACTGAATTATAATGTCGAATATTTGTATCTTTTTGCATTCTCCTCCAATACCTTAGTCCGAAAGTCGGCGAGTCATATAGCTGGATGCAGTCATTTCGAAGAATAGACCTTTGTCGGGATATGCACATTTTTGCGGCCATATTTGGTGAGCATTTAAAAAATATGTACTACACCGCGAAACGTACCAGTAAGGCAATCATCAGATGTGATATGTTTAAAATACTTCTTTTTTTAATAAAGCATGGCATTCTACTACAGTAAAATCAGCACAATTTGTGATCTAGGGAACGTCGCAAGCCTCTTTCTGAACGATTGTTAGTTAAAAAAACGACAACAATAACAACAAAGAATCACCAAAAACAACAAGAAAGCATAAATAAATGTTATTGCTCCTCCCCCTACGCATATCCTTGTTTAAGTTGGTATCCAAATAATGCTTATTTATAGATTTGGAAAAAAGACTGATTTAAAAAAATGCAATTTGTACTGACTAACAATTAAAGTAGGTTCAAAATCTAATTATTGAGACTAATACATGAGTTTATGCAAAAATCATGCCCAAATTCCCCCAAAACAAGACAAGGTTATGTTCATTATTGTTTAAAAGGCAAACTGTCGGATATTTAAACCACATCTCCAGAGAGATAAAACTGATAATTTCCCGAGAGCTGCGAACAATATTCTGTAGTCATTTACTCAACAAGGCTATCAGGAATGACACTAATTATTTTGTGACCATACAGTTTTTTTCTTATTAAGCCTCACCCAATAAAACACCGATCCGATATACAATAACCAGCAGTTTTGTTTGGCTGCCAATAAACTCGGGTACACAGAGAAACTTACAGCTGTTTCGAAAAGTCGCCGTAACTCGGTTGCAGTCATGATTTAATCGTAGATGAACTGCTGACATTAATGTTTCCATAATTACCCCTACCCGGAATAGAAAATTGTTCAAGTATAAAAACTATACCCATATTGTACCATTTATGCAAGCGTGACACGTGCCAAGATGAAAGCGTCCCTCTCATACCCTGCGTACATTCCTATACACAAATTATTCTTCATGCTGCGATGATTATCGGCATTTCTCCACTGCCAGCCAATCAGCGCGAGGTTTACAAACCCTTTAAGGCAACGGCGCGATCTTATTGGTTGGGAGTATCGCCATCTGCTCACGCGACCGTTATGTTTACATTTCGATACATGGCACGCGCGGAGACTTATAAATAGGCCTGGGAACCTTTTCGTGTATCATTGCTCTGTGCATTCCGATACAGTTAACATCGTGGAAGCAAATCATACTGTGGATTTACAAGATAGAACTATGGGAGATACAAAGATATCATCACCACCAGCAAGGCCAGATACATCGTCTTCATATCTGAGAAAGGTAAATACAACTTCTATCTATCAATATTTTCTCTAACTTTTTACATAACAACTCACTTTTATGCACATTTATGAAAACATGTTTTAACATTGACAATCATGTACTGTTTACGACATTGCATACATTTAGTTATTTTTAACTTTGATCAACATTTAATTATTATACCTACGACCCTATTGCACTAGTCCAGACTTATTGATTGATTAATGATGTTGACAATGATGAGTACTACTATTGACGATGATGATGATGAAGTTGATGATGATGTCATTACAATGAATTGCAATTTCTTACTTGTACACTGTCACATGTTTTAGTATAAATGACATGTTCTTTCATTTCTCTTCAGATCAAGAAACCGTTGATAGAAAGAAAGAGACGAGAAAGAATAAACAATTGCTTAGATCAACTTAAGCAGATTCTACTGGATAATATCAAACACCATGTAAGTAGCATTATTTTCATCTACAAATTTATAATCATATATATGAATGTGACATTTTAAAGCGATTTTTAAAACAGATGAGATTTTTAGCATTACTTCAGGACATAATTTATACATATAGAATTTCTATTCCTTTATGCTTTATCTCTAACAGTGACCAAGCATGTGGTCTGTCTGGTACAGATCGACTGCCGAGGTTTCTAGCAATAAGTCAATTTACATTTTCATGTAGTTTGTAGCAAATATAAAATGAACAATCAATTGTTTAGCTGCAACAAATTAATAAACTTATTAATCTTGATGAGAGGTAACATTTCGTACGTGTTGTATTTTTGGATAAAAGTTCAACAGATTATATATGCAATATTTCTCGGTGTAAAATTAAAACAATAACTACGGTCTGACGTGCAGACGGTTGAATTGGTCAATTTTGGAAAACAGGATGTTGTAGTCTAACAGTGGCAGAAGTTTATTGCCCTCAGGCAGCTTCCTCTTCCTATCCACACTATAGTAATCCGCATTGTTGCGTCTCGCACCTGTTCGATACAA
This sequence comes from Sinonovacula constricta, assembly GCA_007844125.1. Taxonomy (NCBI): domain Eukaryota; kingdom Metazoa; phylum Mollusca; class Bivalvia; order Cardiida; family Solecurtidae; genus Sinonovacula; species Sinonovacula constricta. The sequence goes on along the minus strand of CM017566.1, from coordinate 27,036,991 downwards.
TCTCGGTAGTTTCCGTAATGTCGAACAGAATCGGTAATCTTCGTGTACCAAGAAGCAAATTGCCATAGGGCAGGAGAATTTCAATACAATGTTGTAGTCAGATATTATCTGGAAGGTTGTTTGTATGCTTTTCACGGATACGATCTTTATCGCTTATCCCGACGTTGTAATTGTAGGACAATTTGTGTTATTGTCGGAAAGGAAGAGACAACATATTGTTTGGCACGTGCCCGCTAATCAGTATTTATCTAGACACGCTCTTGAATGATATTTTTTCCCAAATACCATTAACACGAATTTCTTTTTTGTGTGTTGCAGGGAGGTACTCAGGTATCCAAGCTAGACAAAGCCGACATTCTCGAGATGACCGTCAGCCACCTTCGTCAGATTCAGCATCAGCAACTCTCCGTAGCCATGGCAACGAGTGCCACTGCCGTACAGCAATTCAGGGAAGGATATACTGAGTGCGCTAGCGAAGCTGTCCGGTACATGAAGTCATCTAGGGTTTACCCAACCGACACAATCCGACGGGTTCAAACTCATTTCACAAACACTGTTTACAGCCCTGCTACCGTTCCGATAACTGCCGGAAATTACCGAGGTCTACCGACAAAATCCGAAAGTCACACTTCACCAATCAGTATAAAGACTGAATCTCCGAGTGTATACGAATGTGTTTCGCCTGTTAGTCGGATTCCCGGAAACTTTTCTCCACTTCTAATGCCAGCCCCTCATGTAAAACCGGATACAAGACTGTCTCCGAACACGACGACCACGTGTTTTGACACAAGTGCAGGTTCATCGACTGGAAATAACACGTCGGCTGATTCCGGACTTTCTATGACGTCGCGTGATGCCGACAGTGACGACGACACTCACTCAGGACAGAGAAATGTGTGGAGACCATTTTAAACTATCTGTTTAAAAGTTGTTTTATTGTTGTTGTTGTTGTTCTATCTTTTTCTGTGTTCACGTGAAATTACTTAACTGACCGATTGTTAGTAAAGTGACATAATGGGTAATTATTGGCCTAGTGCACATTTTACTTGAGAAATAACACGTATGTTATGTTTTATGTCAATATAACTGATGAACCTAACTTAATAGTGCTGGGCCGATGGTTCACCTGACAACGGCATATATCTGTGATAGAGCTTATGGCTCAAATGGGTTAATAAAAGTACGTAATATTTATAACAGTCGTCGTTGACTTATTTATTTCATATTGCCTACATTTCGTCTTTCCTTATCATTGTTTGGTCATTTACTAGCGCCATTTAGACGTTTGTGATTAAAGTTAGCCGCTCGCCAAGCCTTATACATTTATCCCAAATTAAACCTTTTTGTAATTTACGATCTTAATAAACACATTGCCATTCTTATCAAGACCCGTATCTCTCTTTTCATGTCTACCATGAAGTCTCCGTCTTGCCGTCTTGGTCTGTCTTTTTACAGATTCGTCTCTTTTTTTTTTTTTTTTTTTTTTAAATCCGTGTACATCTCTTTGTTTCTCTCTCCCGCTGTCTTTCTATATCCCACAGTATTTTTTCTTTCTACCAACCCCATCCCAGCCACTCCCTCTCTCTCTCTCCCTCCCTCCCTCTCTCTCTCTCTCTCTCTCTCTCTCTCTTTCTCTCTCTCTCTCTCTCGGTGTACCCCTCCTAATCCCCGCCCTCTCTGTCCGTTCGTCTTTTGCCCATCTGTCTTGTGCTGTACTCTTTTCTGTGTTTATCTCAGTTTGTAACTTTCTGCCTCAATCTTTCTCCACATAGAGTCTCTCACTGCCTCTTGTTTAGTCTCTATAATACAGAGCCTCTAACAAAATGAATGAACGTTTGCCTGTAAACCATGCTATAACTCCCATTTGCTTGTTCTCGGATATTTGTTAAAGCGACTTTAAGGGTGCAATTTGCTTTTTTTTAATTATTAATAAAAAGCAAACTCACTATGACTAATCTCTGACGGAATAAAATATTATCTTTAATCACTAGATTTTATCTAAATATATATAAATATATCGAATAATGACCGTAAACCATACTTACTTCATAAAGACCTATTAAAGGCAATAAATCAAATATTAACCCTTTAAAAATTTCGAATTAAGTAATTCTTATGCTTTAATCTAACTCGTAGTATTCATTTTGTTAAACATGTAAGGTAAAAAGAAAGGTGTTTTACTTCGATAATCATATTTTATCCAGGAGCATAAATAAGGATTTATGTATGGAGAGAAAGAAAAAAAAAACACTTCAAACATTCAGCAACATTTTCAAGAGCAAAATTTATTTCAAAGACAATGCGTCATCCTCCAATCGGGACCCCTCGGCGATTTCTTTCCGAAAGTTACGGAAATGGCCGAGTTGTTACGATTGTGTCATCCTCCTATGCAGAGTTGTCATTCGTATCCAACGCGTCAATCTGATCACCTCGGCCTTTATGCTATGCAAGAGACCTCTGACATAATAAGGCGCCATCTTGGATCTACTTTGTGTGTCTTAGTTTTAATACTGGGTATTTAATGTTGACTTTTCAATTTTCCGTAAATCATATAGATTGTATTGATAAAAAAAATCGTTGTTATTGCAAGATATACTCAACTAAATGATATATATACAATTTGTTACTTTCTCGCGAACGGACACTGTTTCATAACTCAGGCGACGCACTTTGGTGTATTCTAGAGCTATGTACGAGGTGTATTTTACGAACCATACGGAAATACCCGAAGTTTTACGATTGCCAACGCGTGTGCAGTCTACCTTGCCACAGAAATGTGTGTACTTATTTAAATCAAATACACGACGCTTGTCTGTGTAAATCCTCGATAGTATAGTGGTTAGTATCCCCGCCTGTCACGCGGGAGACCCGGGTTCAATTCCCGGTCGGGGAGTACTTTTTTTTAACCTTCTTTTCCAAGGATGTTAATTTTTCCTCGCCGTAACATAAATTGGCTGTTTTATTACTATTATGTTAATATTTTAGTATGTGACATACCAAGAATAATAAGTGAATTATTCATTCCTTTTATACCCGAGCGATAGCTATGTAGAATAACCAATGTCAGATAAAAGACGCACATGCTTAACTATTTTGAGCCATTGGATTGACACATTTATCAAGAAAATACAATGTAGTGATGCAACTAGGCAAGTCCTCGATAGTATAGTGGTTAGTATCCCCGCCTGTCACGCGGGAGACCCGGGTTCAATTCCCGGTCGGGGAGAAACATTTTGCTGATTTTCGTCCTTTTTACTTGTAATACAAGAATATGTAATAAGTATCAACATAGCATATGGCCATAACCAAACCTAGTCGACCATACATAGTTACTTTTCTATTTCTCATAGAGTGACACAAGAACGCATAATTATGGCGCTAACATTTTGTTACTTCAAATAGTCCATCGTCAAATTTGTAGCATGCTTATTTAATCTAAATCTTTTATTTATTATTTTAAGACCCCGTTAGATTTTCGGAACGCTATGATTGGGTGGGCATTTGAATCGCAGAAGCCGGGATTTAAACCAGATTCGTCGCCAACACTTTAAACAATATATACCTGTATATCTCAGAACATTCCTAATCATGTACGCGTTTAGATTAATACCAATATCATTATAACTTTGTTATCCGTTATTATGATTGTTTCTTTACATAATCTTTCAGGTTTGTGAAATACTATAAACGATATATACCCATGAAAGTATTCATTTCAATATCTATTTTTAGATTACCTTTCTCATTTATTGTAATTGAGATAGATTGTGTACAATAACGTGCGCACTATCGTACGTACATGTTTTTAATTCAAATTCAGCTGTAAAATAACAATGTATAAAAGCAAACACATGCATACTCTTAACACGTGTGTGTGGGAGGGGGAGGGGGGGGGGGGGGATAAAATCCCCGCACCGCGATTCCCGCCCCTAAAATTAAGTAATGCAACATTTTCTTATTTCATAGATCGAAACACAATCACACAGGTTTTTATTTATTTCGTCTAAGTCTGAAAGAAACCTTAGTATCTTAGTGGGGATGGGGGATTCTGTCCGCCTTGGAAAATTCACGGAGGGATGCTGTTCACTTATGTCAAAATGACGAAAAGGGATTTCGCCTGTGGGGGCAGAGGGATTTTGTCCTACACAAAATTCTTACATTTACTATACAGCGAAATAATCATGTAACTATGGAATTTTACGTGTGTACATGTATATGTTACGATGTGTATCTTGACATCATTAACATCAATAATCCTATTTTTGCCTTTGAACTTTGCCGACCACTTTTAAGAAGTGCACCTCTAATAGTTTTCGCACAGCACGGCTGCTGTACCAACGACATGATTAAAGCATTCCTTCTTTGCTGGATCAGAACCACTCGAGACAATTATAAGCTACGTATTTCCTTTGTCTTGTCCATTTCCGGCTGGGTGGTCTATTTTCTGATAGCCGATCAGCCATCAATCGATAATTAGTTTGCAAATCTCTGACTTGAATACAACGTTCCTCGGCTATTTTCGGACAGCATGCCGGGTTTGTCCGATTACAGCCGAAGAGTTACGATCCAGATAATAGATGGCAGCAGAGATAATTGCATTTGTTGATAGCACCTCTCGAAGAGGCGTGATATGGAGGTCAATTAACGATAGTTATGTATCAGTAATATGTCTACGGTTTATTACTATGTGAGATAAGATCTACAATGGAGATTTTAATTTTGCAGAAGAACCGAGTATATAATGTTCATACTTTTAAGTTTCTGTTTCCTTACATAGTGTTTAAAGTCGAACCAGTAATACTGCTGGGGTCTCTTTTATAAACGATATAACAAGTATTGACATTCATTTAAAGGTGGTATCCGACAGTTTGGACCAAAATATTTTCTTCTCAAATAACCAAATAAGTCATTGTTAACTGAAAAGATCCTACAAGATTATTCTCACTGATGCCATAGATTAGTGTGAACAGTGAAACATAAATCCCCATTCCTCATTGCAAACAGGTATTTCCTAACTGAGCCACGCTGCACAGATATAGCTTTTTTAAACTAAGAAAACCACATGACAACTCACATTTGAGATTACGTTACATCGTCATCCGGGTAATACGCTCTGACGTCGATATCTATTTTTAGCAGAGATCACTATAATATATATATATATATATATATATATATATATATATATATATATATATATATATATATATATATATATATATATATATATATATATATATATATATATATATATATATATATTCAAATGTTTGAAATCTATAAATAATCACGATAGATATATAGCGATGTGTACTGTCTAACAATATAGTCCGTGTTTAAAACCGTCTTTACTTATACTAATGCATGAATGTATTCAGAAATTATGTCCTAATTCCCCAAAGCAGTGGTAATGTGCTGTTACTTGAATTTGATATAGGCAAACTGTCGGATACCACCTTAACAATTCACGACAAAGCAAACATTACAGGCACTATAAAAGAATATCCAACAACATATATTATCTATTTAAATAAATATCGACATGGATCAGAGACAGGCTAAAACTTGCTATACAACTATTTTGATCTAGTATGTATAACTGCAAGGTTGGCAAAGAACAACTCTAAAGACCAGTCACCTCACAAAACCACCACATCCTTCCTCGCTTTGATTTATAATATAATAGAATACATTGTATTTTTTAAACCTTTAACATTCTGCCAGTTATACCATGTTTATTAATTAATCAACAAATCAATTTAATATGGTCTTACGGAGACGGTGTTAATTTGAAGTAGAGACACTGCTCAAGCCATCTGCCAAACTTGGCATGTAAACATGTGTAAGCTAAATACACACCTTTCTAAAAAACCTCTAAGGAAATCTATACAGACTGTTTTTATCTTTATTTTAAATGACATTTCATTTTCACTGATAACCCCCCCCCCCCCGCAAACGAAAAACAACAACAAAACATATCAGAATTTTCGCAAAAATATGAAAACAACAACGACAGCAACAACACAAAACAATACAATGTACAAGCGAACCAAATACTACAATTGTAATTCACGCATTGGCATTACTAAATTAATATATCTGAAAATACACATTGCATACAAAAAGAAAAGTAAGTATGTATTATATAATAGTAACATAAAAAATACTCGTAAAAAATAATTACGAATTTGGAATATAAAAAAAGTATAAAAGTTACGATCCCGGCAGGATTCGAACCTGCAATCTCCTGATCCGTAGTCAGGCGCCTTATCCATTGGGCCACGGGACCACGCCGTTAGACCAGCGCTCATATCATGTAGTGTACACCGTCTTACCCCCCAGTTCCCGCCAATTTTAAACGCGTACCACACAGTGTGTACCGATCGGCTTTATGTAAACACTGTAGCAAACACGGCATAAATGATAAACCATGCAAAAAACACAAACCAGTAAACCATAGGATCTAACATGTATTTGTAGATGGTTGTCCACCACGGATGGTAGAGCAATGATGAACTACATCAATGGGTGTATGTATATGTATGTAATGAAACAAAATTAACTAAGGAGAGTATTAATTACTGACTTTTGCACATTTTTTTTCAATTTTTAATTTTTGTTGTTTGTATTATTATTAGATCTATTGTTATTATTATTATTATTAGAATTTTACATTACTCTGTTTACCAATACGTATTTTACTACTTCAACAATAATATTGTTTATCTTATGATAATATAGGCCTACTCGATATAGATATACATGTAGTGCACATTTGTTTGCTACATATATATACAGTTTGTTTATTATAACGATAATTGATAGCAGAATATTTAATATTTCTTTATTTGCAATTATCATTTAAAAACCTGAAACCGATTTTATTTTCTAAGAACTTCATGTCAATCATTTCTCTTTTAATAATTTGAAATACAGATCTTCTTTTAGTAATTAATACGGAAAGTTATAAGTGTTATTTCAACAGCAACAATATTTTCCCTATTTTCAACGGATTTTCTTTTTTGTTCTGATAAATATTAGCACGTATATTTCTTAAGAATTTATTTATTAAATGACATAATTAACAGACATAATTAACACAAATTCTTTGTGAAATCTACACTAATTACATAATTAAAAGAACGCGAACGTGAGAAACGCCTGAGCCAATCGGCAAAATTCTGTTAAAATAACATTAATTAAACAATACATACATGGTTCTAGCAGCTGTATTACTCTCTTATGGGTGTATTGATTGCTACATGTTAGAATAAGTACCCATTAAAAGTATTAAAAAATATCGACTGTATACATTGGATGAACAAAGTTAACAATAACTGGCTTATATCAGTTGATGGAATCAACTTGATACATTTATGCGTGTGTGCGTGATTGCGTGCGTGCGTGTCTGTGTATGTGCGTGTGTGTGTGCGTGTGTGTACTGCGTATACACGTGCGTGTGGTTTGACTGTGTCATTGCGCTGGTGTGTCTGTGTGTAAATTTGTGGATGAAAAGCACACAAAACATTGTATTTTATAAACTATATGCTTAAAGCTGGAATTCAAATTGATTATATGTCGGTCTTGGTTCGTTATTTTCGAACGGAAATGCACTTATCACGGCTGACATTTTCTGACAGTGCTCTTACGTGTCTTAAAGATTTACCTCCGTTAGTTTATCGGCCAGTCGGCCAGAATATAATAATATCTCCAGCAAATACTTAAATCCCCTAACTGACCCTTTTCTCTCTTCGTCTTAAGGCACAAGTGGTTCGCTTCATTTCTACCAACGCCATTACTCTGGCAGTACCACATTACTATCCACAATTGGTTCTCTTATCAGGTCCATTATTTCAATGGGGACTGATATCTTCCAGCTTGTGGAAGGACGCATGACACATCCAAGTGCCGGTCATTATAATTATATGAACAAGGGCCCTTCTTGTATGTATTATTATGACCACTGTCCACTCGAACGGCTATTCCCTCATTAGTGTCAAACGGCCAAATGTACCCTCGTATCATCCAGGATGTATCAATTACTGATAGAGATACACGGAAAAGTGCGAGCACGTACGAACGGGATCAGTGGCTGGTTGGCGGAACACTTCGGTAAATTCCGGATCGGAAGAAAGCAAACGGATTGAAAAAACACTAACTTTATATTGTCACATACTCACCACGAGATCACTTTAATATATTGTCCTCATTAACAGAAACGTGTTTTAGTTAAATTTCTTGAGTGTTGGTCATTCATTCTATAATGTCAGGGTGTAGGATAAATCCTTCCCCAACAAAATCCCTTCCGTTCCTTTTAGCAGAGGTGGTTGGTTATATCCAGATATTTGTATGGGATTTTACTTCACCAAAATAGCCGGACGTCGCTATAATTGCAGGTGTTTTATTTGTTGTTGTTTTTTGTTTGTTTGTTGTTGTTGTCCCCCCCCCCCCCCCCCCCTTTAAGGACCGACATTGGGCTGTGTTCACAACGACAAAAAGTATGTTTTCCCCCAATTTCAAGGAGAAAAGTTCCAACTTAAAGAACAAAATAAATTGTAATTCGCACTCGTGATCAAATAAATGACATAATTGACCACTTCAGTCACATGAGAAATAGATAATGCTTTGTAAATGAGTGATATACAAAAGGAGTTGAATAAAGCATATATTTGACTTTATGTTTGTTTTATTTGATAAATACACTACGACTTGAGTTCTTTTTCCAATGTTGTCTAAAACGAAGCGAAAAATTCACAATTCTGAAGGTCGGGTCATCTTCTCAAAATAGTGAGAAAAACAAATGAATTTCATAAATGTATCGCTGCGATCAGGGGCGGATCCTGCAAATTTTGGTGGGTGTATGAATCAAGATCCATTCAACTTTATCGCAGTAAATACTAGATATATATAAACAGTTAGGAACCCTAACTTCGACCTAAACAATCAACAGAAAAAATACTTTAATTTAAAGCTTACATGTGTTTTCACAGCTCTACTCTTTTAACTGGTTGGTGTGTGTGTGTGTGTGTGTGTGTGTGTGTGACATGCGTTAGGGTTTCGGCAATGTAAAAGGTATGTGTGTGAGGTGGGTGGGGTTAAGTATTAGCTTGTTAAACAAAAATGATACCAAAACTATCTTGATGTAACCTAGACAATTAAAAATATATAGATAGACTGTGTAGCGCTATCTTTGCAGGTAATTGACTTATTTATTATATTTCTCTGGAGTTTCCCTTCGCATTATCACGTGATAGCCTATGCGAAGGTGTCTGATTTATGACGGTCCCCGGCTTCCGTGTCTTAGTCCCGGTCCAGACAGTCGCAGCGGGGCACCTGACGGTGACATGTCTCAATAACTCCACGATGACCCGAGAATTGTGTCTGCGAACATCGTAATAGCGCAATGACACTTCACAAAAATGTTCTATATTTAGTAAAGTTATAAATATTAATCAGCGTACCTATAATGAATGTAGTTGACCATCCTCGCCCTTAGTGGGGGTCAAGTTGTTTATTTGCGCAGATACCATATTGGATGACACTTTACAACAAGTTCTATACGTTCATATTTTTGCTTGTATAAATTTTTCAAGCAGTTTTTCTAGGCATACTTCAGTGAGGTTATGTGAACTTTTTCTTATAAATCATTCATTAAATAAGGTTAATTAAGGTTATTTTATTTTCATTCTTTTATTTTAAAAACTACATGAGTTAACCATTTTTTGGTTTCCATACATTACAAATGACGTCTAGTTTAAAGTGCATGATCTATGGAATAATATTTACATTTAATCAGCTAACAGCTGCTATGACCAGAAAAAAACGCAATCCCTAAACTCTGCGCGTGCGTTCTTTCTTAGTGGGCGGAGCTTATTTCACTACGGAACTTCTTCATGAATGAACGCAACAAAACACAACAACAATCGGAATTAAGTACAATCCTTACCGGTTTATATGCTAGTAGTATAGGTCACTCAATCACTCCTTTTAAAATCGTCACCGGCGAAGCCGAATTCTCAAACAGCAAACTCACTCACTCGCACCAGTTTGTAACATGATTGTCCTCTAACTCGATAATCTCAGGCTTTCAACAATAGTTCGTCCAAAATCTCCACCTTTAAAGGGACACACCTGAGGGTAAAATAGGCTCAGTTCGAGTTATAGATTCGAATAATTTGATTATCAACTGCTAGGGGTCATTATTATATCCCATATGACCCATTGAGTCCACCCTAAAGTTCGGGGGTTCGTTGCTGATAAGCCGTTAATGTGGTGTTTACATTTGAAAAGTTCGTAACTCAATTTTTTCGACAATGTTTACAAACAAAACACTACGTAGCACGCGTAATGCATTGTGGGTACTATTTTCTTGAATCTCATTGGCCGAAAAATCCAACATGGCGAGCAGAGCAAGAAGAGTAACATTTTCGGAGTTGAAGATAGAAAGGAGTGAATGCATGCGCAGCGACCGTTCACAAACAGTGATTTTTTACGATGCTTTTACCGAATGGATGGATTTACGAAACATGCTGTTGATCAGAGTAAATAAGTAACTGGCCAAGCTTCATTTTGGAAAGGTACGTCAGGGGTTTTCTCAAACAAATTGGCGAAACGATATCACATTTCGACGTTTCGGTATTTTTTTGTTGTTGGTTTTTAACCCTCAAGCTATATTTCTTCAGTTTTAAGATGTTTCCACTTTAGTTAGTTAGAATCGAAAGGGTGTTGTTACAAAAGTTCTTGATATATTTGAAAAACGCCGAAAAATGGTCTTAAAACGTCGATTTTAGATAACAGGATATTTGTTTACATAAGTTTTCGTCTTATTAACTTGCAGTCGTTCTCATGAACTGATAATGGATACATTGGTAGATTGAACTCAATACCACCACAAAGGCTTTAGACCTATTTGTACGCTCAATATGGGTTTTGCAAAGCTTAAAACAAGGTCACTGGTACATTTTTGTGTGGACTTCATCAAATTATTTACTTGAAATTAGGATTAATAGTTAATGCGTCTGAGAAAAATGCACATGAAACTATCACTGACATATTGGTTAATGATATATTACAAAGTGCTTTCAAGTGTTGCTAAACTTACTTTAATGCATATAACCACCATAAATGGATATGTCTTGATTTAAATACAAAATTAGGGTGATATTGAATATTGAAGAGGTGAAGGTTTGTAACTGATTGCCTAATCTATGCCATCTCTTAAATATTTCATCTATGTTTTCTTGAGTAAATTCTTTTATCAAACCCATGAGTGGTTCTGAATCAATGCTAAAATATAGGATGCATATCAATTCAGACAAAGTTATTTTTCTTCTAATCCATACCTTATGGAATTATGGAAAGTAATTGATTTCCTACATTGATATTGCTAACTTAAGTGCCAGTTGATATGATTACATGTGTTGTTGGCTTTGGGTATCTTATAGAACTACTACTTGATTTATTTCAACATTACCAATAGCAAAAAATATGTTTTGCTGCTTTTTAGCTTCAAGAAAGATGCCAGGCCCAGAAAAGAGAAAAGAAAACTTACACCTACACCTGGATTACTACCAAGAACAGTTACTTAACAGCAATGGACAAACACTCTAACAACATGGTCTGCTGCACCGGTTTAACACATAAAGGTATAAATATTTATATACATTGTAGTTTAAATCTTATTTTAATAGACTTTATGTTAGTAGGTTTACTCGGCTGAGTTAAACTATTTCTTTTTTGCTATTGGTTTGCTTCATTTATTTTTATGCTCTTTATGTTGGAGTGTCCCTTTTACTAATAACATTATAGTGGAATCAATTCTAAAAATTGTGTTAGCTTGTTTCTTTGAGAAATATGCCACAAACAGACATGTAAATTTCAAACTAGGACATAGTGTACCACTTGGTCAGACAAAGTGTAGATGTTTCCAAAAATAAAATACACACAAGTGCTTACTAACTACTATTTTCATTTTTTCTAAAGTATAGACCATAACCTATCATTTGATTCTATTTTTGTACACAAATGATTAAAGGTAGGAACCACCATTTACATTCACCCCACTTTACAACTTTGTAGATGTTTGTTTATTGTTTAATGGGTTTATCGTCCCACCAATAGTATTTCAGTTATCTGGAGACGGTGTCCACTTGAAGCAGATATGATGCTGCCTTCACTGTGTATAGCATGCCATGAACACCTGGCATGACACCACACCCAGTCACATTATCCTTACACTGTGCCAACCAGTCATGGAACTGCCCCTATATTTGCCAGAGCATTAGCAAGGGAGCTATGCCACTACCATTTTTAATGACTTTGGTATGTCACGGCCTGGGATTGATCCCGGGCCTCCCGTACCTAGAGCTGACACTCTACCGATTTCGCTACCAGGTCTGGTACTTTGTAGATGATATGCTTCGTCTTAAAGTGGGGACACTGATACAATGGTACTCAAAAGCATTAGACTTCCTGCATCCCAGAGATGTCACATCATTCAGTTTTATGAAAGTTGATCTAATACTACTAATTAGAGATGGATAATGGATAATCTTCATGAAATGTGTATTGCTGTCTTTTATCTTCAAGAAAGATGCCAGGCCAGCAAAGAAAGAAGAAAGAGAAGAAAAGTGATGTCTACATCTGAACCTACATAATGCTACTGTAGAAAAGGACAGACACCCCAACACCATGGTTTTCTTTGCCATTAAAACACAAAAGGTAAAAATCTGTATATCAGTACAGATTGTGATAAAGTATTAAGTCAGTAAAGTTGACCTCCATTCATTACTATTGTTGCTGCATTTGTGTTTTTGTATTGTCAATATTGTGTTTTTTTTTCTTTAAATGATAATGATACAGAAGAGAAAAATATTGTGAGTGCTTGTGGTTTGAAAATAATAATACAGAAGAGAAAAGACTTCATACAATGTTGAGGATTCAAAGGATATCTCTTTTGTTGAGAGATAATCCATTTTTCGCAAATCAAATACTCTTCATGTTCCACCACAATTTGATTATTGATAAGCGACATTCCCGGTAATAAACTAAATTTAAGCAAATCAATTAATGAGCTAAATGTTCATATGATACTCTTCTAAAATACCTCATTATGCAGTTTCTGTTGTTTCAGCATCAGATCATTAAAAACCCAACATCCCCTTCTGGTCCAAAACTTCACAACATGATCTGCTAACACCTGAGCCAAATAGCACTACATGTACAGGTAGATTTATTTCTTTGCAATTCTTTTTTTTTATCATACTGCTTTTACCAGCATGAAGTGGTAGGATTGCTGACTCATACAAATCCTTGGCCTCTAACTGTGTGGGTGTAGCCGTGTAATAGGTAGAGAATGTGTAAATGGTCCGGTTGGCTCAAACAGTAGAGCATTCATCTTGTTTACAGAGGGTTCGAGTCCGAGACCGACTGCACATTTTCCTCCCTATGTTACAATGGTGCCCAACATAAATGACAAGCGATTGTTATGGTACAGGTGCTAAAGGGGTGAGTTACATTTAGAGCTAATGGTCTGTGGAAATACAAGGATAAATTTCAAGTTGCCCTGGATGTATGTAGCTGGATAGGGAGATAATATATAAGCCGTCCGGTTAGCTCAGTCGGTAGAGCATTTGGCCTGTTAGTGAAGGGTCCCGGTTTCGAATCCCAGACTGGCTGCACATTTGTCTGCCTATGTTACATGGGTATGATTTTTAGATGGGATAAAGGACTTAAAGTGGAAGTCTTAAAGTTGATTGCTGTGGCATTGGTTCTACCCAGACATTTATCAATGGCCAGATGTAACTAAAATGATTAATGTAACTGCAAATACAGCTAAATGTTGCAGCTTAGCATTTATTTGTGGTTTTCCTCCATCATAAATAGTTATATGTTGGATATTGGATCATTTAATTGTCACTGTAATTTGCTAGTTTTCCAGTTAATGACAGAAAACATAGAACACATCTATTTACATTTTATTTCATCTGAACTGCTTTACAGGTAAAGATTACTAAGTGCCATACCATAGGGAATCAGCATATCACTGGATTGAGGCATTTGGTAGACAGAAAAAAATAACTAGATAGCTAGACCAGGATATTCCAAAAGTGATGCTACTCATTTGAGTGGATTGTACTTGGGCCACTATTGCAGAACAATTCTCAATAAGTTGTTTATTGTTGTTGTTTTAGAAATATATTGAAGGAAGAAAGTATGCCCATAGTAGCGATAATGGATGAAGACCCTAGAAAATGTTTGGGTAGTACCAATGGTGCACCTGAGGTCAGCTTGAAAACCTTTTCCCTTCATGATTGTTACCCGAACTGGAAGTTGAACTCATGTGGTGAGAGGCCATGGTCCAGTAGGAGTCAGAGGAGTTAGGCATCTTGTCCATGGACAACCCCTTGTTCTTAATTTTAATGAAAACATTCAGTTTGGGAAGATTATGACAGTCCAGTTGTTATAAATGGAGAAACATTTAACACAAATACCTTGGTTACATTACAGGTCTTTTTAATTTCCTTGATGAAAGTTTTTAAACCAACTGAGGCTCAAACCTAATCTGAAGTAATTGTCAGTTTGATTTTTGACAATCTGTTGTTATTATAGCATTGTTGTCAACTTAACAAGCCATAATGTGAGTATATTTGATAATCAAGACAACATTTAAGTTGAGAAAGGTCTTTCTTCTGACTTTATTTGAATAAAGGTGGTTCACTAATCAGTGAAGCTTTTTTAAGCCAGATATATGTACACTATCAACATGTATTATTGTATAGATGCAAAGTTGCAGCCATCTGCAAATTAAGACAAAGCAACTTGGTCACAGTTTATTGTAGGAACATGACACAACCACTGATCTGCATTTTAATGTTACAACATCACTGTTGACTCATGAGTCAACATATTATTTATTATTGACACACAAATAATGAATATAACTGCATGCTCAGTTTGAAAATGAATTAATGTAGTTTTTGAGCTCAGTAAGGTTAAAACTAGGGAAAATGTTGTGACACTATTATTTTTCCAACCTAAACAAAGGTTTTGAAGGGCAGCATTTCACATAATATAGTGGTCAGAGGTATCAAAACAACTTATTGTTTTACTATCTGTTGTTAAGTGGTTTTTGCTTTTTTGAAGCAAAAAAGAAAAGAAATTGTAAACTTTACAAACTGTGAACAATTCACTTTTAAAGCTATGTACAAGTTGAAACCTTTTCAGATATGCTAATTATAATGGAAAACTTTTTCAGAACTGTTTTTGTAGCATGGTTTATTTTTTACTAATGTTGATACTTCAAGCTTTATTCTGAAATATTGAGTGTGATTTATTATTTCATATGTAAGTTTTACCTGCTTATTTGTGGTCATAATGGTGTAATAACCACTCTTACAAGTCGAGAAAAATGCTTTGAAGTTATATGAAAGGCCTCCTTATGTTGAAAACCAGATGATCTGCCTGCTCACCAGATCTACTTTTTGTGCTAAATGTATTAGTATTGTGTTGAATGCCAAGTATTATGTTTTAGTCTTTTGTTGAATGTTAAGTCATGGGAATTTAAGACTAATTTGCTAAATACTGGGATAATTGGTAGCTTTTATTGATACAATGTTGAACACACACACAAGTACCATAGCTCACATCCAAATTTTTCATTATTCATTATCCCCTTTTAGGATACCATTTTACTGCAACAAAACTGCTGATGCTCATTATTATGCTACAGCTAATCATTATCCAACAGATTAACATAAGACCGGCCGCAATAGCTCAGGTGGTAGAGCGTCGGCTTGCGGATCTGGAGGTAGTGGGTTCGAACCCCGGCCGGGTCTAACCAAAGACTTTCGAGTTGGTAGTAGTGGCTTCCCTCCTAACGCTCGGGGCTAAGGTGACAGCATTAGCCTGACTCGTCGGTGTCAGTATAATGGACCGGCCGGGTTCAGTCCTTGGGCACCTCATAAGTGCCCCTGTGCTATAATGATAGAAATGTCGCTGCACAGTATCGGCAAAAATGCCGGCTAATCCCAATCCCCGATTAACATAAGACTTGAAGTCCAGACGTTTAAAGGCTTGTAACCTATCTATGTGATGCCTTTAATGCAGTTTGTATATAGTTACAAGGAATTAAAAGTAACACTAAACAAGTTCATGAATTTGCATATGCTTTATCCGGGATTTTTTTATATTTCAGTTACACAAACTCCTGCTCAAAAGCTGCCAACCAAAGGCCGACATCTGATTATACGAGACCCCCAGTTTTTAAGATTTGGTCAATCTGCACAAGAGTAACACCTTAGGTAGATTGTCAACAATAAATAACGCTCAAAAGTGAAAGCTCCTACTGAAGTGAAATGTATACAGCTATGGAGGCAGTGTTAAACACGTTTAATATATACATCTCAGCATGGAGTGTAAGCTATTTCTTT
>CM017566.1:26378347-26412607 GCA_007844125.1 Sinonovacula constricta | reverse complement strand
ATGCATTCAACCAATTTGCTGTGCATTCTATGGATTTTGAGTGAATGTCCAATGCTATCAACCAACTTTGCTGGGCATACTATGGATTTTGAGTGAATGCAAATGGATATAAACAGATTATATATGTAAGCTGTCTGTTTGAGGCACCCAGTTTAGTGTGACTATACCAGAAAGGATGTTTACATCCTTTCCGAATATCCTACCATGACCCCTGGCTTTGAAAATCCAAAATGGCTCCTGTAATAATGAATTGCATATAACAGGTGTGGTTCTTTTTCATGTAAGGTAAATACATGTATAGTGCTAATAAAAAATGTAAAATATTTTAATGAATATAAAGAAGTTATAATCAAATACTACAACTTTCAGCAGGTGAAAAATCAAGTCTTTGGACAATACATTCTATTATAGGTAGACAATGTTCCCAATTTTGTTTGTTTTTTTCAGCCTAATTTATGATTATGATGAACGGGTACATGTATAAAGGTTGATATCTTTTCTTTATGTTTCAGTATTTTGTCTGTCATATGTGTTCAGTGGTGTTTTCTTCGAGCGAGTATCAGACATTGCTATCCTAGTCCTGGCAACAGGTGTGGTTTGGCTCTATCTTGTCCTCAACTATGCAGTCGGGATTAAGGATGTAAACAAAATGGTAATGTTGTATTTAATCTTCTTAAAGATGGTACCCTACACTTTGATCCAGAAAATATATTGTATGTTAAGCAAAAAATGTTTGTTTGCAATATATACATCCAGGTCAAGTCAGGTCAGATTGATTCCAGTTAATATATCAAGCTTAGGTCACATTGATTCTAAGTAATATATCAAGTGGGGTAAAGTTATTTCTAGACAAAATATTAAGCTGGTGCCAGGGTGATTATGGACATATCAAGCTGGGGTCAAGTTAACTCTGGACATTATATCAACCTAGTAAAAGTTATTTGTAGACAATACACCAAGCTGGGGTCAAGTTATTTGTAGACAATACAGCATGCCCAAGGAGATTAACTTATTTTTCTGGAATAGAGGTCAAAATAATAAGGTACAGGAACAAATAAAATGGACTAAAAAGTCCATCCATAAATCCATAAAATTCTCCATATGACTTCACCAATAATCCAGATCTCCATTAAAAAATGCTTTCATGCTTCTTGACCACTCCATCAAGGGTTCACCAATCCCCGACCTGTCACATGATCAGGCTTAATAAAGTTGATCTTATTGGCAGTCGCAACACATATAAACCTGTGTATCAAAACTGAGGCAACTAAACATAAGAATATTTGTTAAGCCAAGAACCATTGTCAAAGTGCCACACACAATTAGTCACTACCACTGGTTAGTCTTTATAACCATACATTTTCCCTGTATTTTCTTTTCTGCTATGAGGCAAATCTATTTGAAAGTTTTGACACTTAGCTTACTTAATTCGTATTTTTATGACTTGGGCAAATAGTTCAGATCTAGATCAGCCACTGCTGGGAGCTGTCTGATCAGGATCTGCACTATTTGCTGCTGAATATCTAGCAATAAGGCACTGTTGTATATCACTATAAGAACATGGTTAAGAATTAGTCTCGGTAATTAATAAATTAAACAAGCAGAGGGTTAATTTATAAAATTATGTCTTAGTCCTAAGTTAATGTTTAAAATATTTATGAGTTTTTTCCCCAGTGCTTGTTTAGACTGTTATAAGAGAATATATTTGGAGGTAAGCTTTGTTTTTATAGTTTATCAATTAGAATGTGCTAATTGACTACTTTTGTCAACAGTGTTCTGTTTGATCTTGAATTATAAAAAACTTTGGACTTGAAATGTTTTCAGTTGATGAACCTAACTAAGCCCTAAACAAACAATTTGCATTTTTGTTTTGACGTTTGAAAATTTGTTAAAGTTTAGATAATAGATTAGTTTAAAAGATGTTTGTTGCATCACTCTATGTCATTGAACTATGATAGAAAGCACACTTCAGATACTATATGAGAATGCCTTTCTTATGATGTCAGTTGCTCTTTGCAATGAGAGACATAAGCGGATAGTCTCCCCTGAACAATCCCATAATGCAAGTAGGTCCTTTTATTTGGATTACTCAGTTTTATTCTTGTACTCCTTGGAGTGTATGTTGAGTTTTATGTCATTCTGCATCGATGGGTCCATTCGGTTACTTTCCATTCATCGCCCATGGGATATTTATATTCACTTATTGCTGTTTCTGGTAATGATATTTCATTGGTCGCTTCATAATCGCTGAAGATTTCAGTCCATTAATAAAGCTTGTACTTTCATTGTTTCGACAGACTTGTCAAAATGGCGATGCCATTGTTTAACTTCTCATGTTCAAGCTGAAGAGTATAGATTTTGTAAGCAGTGTTATGATTAGCCAATTCTTGTTCTATTCAGTTTGATAAGACAACAGAAAATTTACCAATAAACCCATGGTCGACAAATGTATTAAAATGGAATAGTTAATCATGGGTATCCAATGATGATTTATTCTGGTAATACCTAGGTAACCCATAATTAACAGACAACTTTTTCTTATATAAATAACATATTTTGATAAGTATTTCAAAGGTTTTAAAGCCTAAATTTATACAAAAGTAAGAAGTTTTACTGGTTTTTATTGCACCTTCTGCAAAAAGAAAACAGGTGATTAAATCCAAAAATTTCAGCTAAAAGGACCTACCTACTATTTGGACTACCGCGAATATGATCTAGGGAGACAATTTTCATTTCAACAATTTATCCCATTATAAGCACTTGCTGGTAAAATTTACACCATGAACTTATTAAATATAAACAACCCTCTCATAATTGGGTTCAATTTGTGTTAATTGCAGGTGCGTTTGATCATTGCGAGCGTGTTAAGTCCAATTATTATCGTCATTGGAGGGATCATTGGTAAAAACTACTATGAATCCAACTTGATATTTCGGACAGTCGGAGCTCAGCAGCAGCTACAGGAGATGTGCAATACAATGTTTGTTTGGATCAGTCTACAGAAGGCAGATCTTCAAGTGGCAGTAAGTATGTTTTTGCTTTTTGAAAGACATTGCAACGAACAATTATGATCATTCTAGCAGTGTCCAGCTATTTTGGCTGAGGAAGACCGCAGATAATATGTCTTGGTAAAAATAACAGTCAGCTGGAAGAATTTCCAACATAAAGTCCTACACCCTGAACAGGACTCTAACCTATGTAGTGAGAGGTTAAACAGTCAGGGGAGTTGTCAATAAGTATAACATTAATGGAAGGAAGTTGAAATACATGTACTTGTTGTTGATAATGTTACATATATAACCAATGATTTTGTGTACTTGTGATATAATGGGAGGGATATATAACTAATGATTTTATAGTGTACTTGTGATATAATGACAGGGATATATAACCAAAGATTTTATAGTTCCCTGATTACCATTCCGTAACCTTAATTAGCATAAAACACAAGATCCGAATTCAATTTCAAATATTTAATTTGGAAAATAGCTAGGATAGCACCTGGGTATACCAAATGAATATGAACTTTATTAATTATAACATTTGCAATGAAATAAAAGATTGCCCAGTATATTATTGGCCACTAATCTCATACAAATTACCCTAACAAATGCATGTAATGACACTGTAAAGCCATGAATCAGTTCATGAATTACTGCATTCATTTGCTATAAGCTGCTTCTAAAAAATATCCATGTGTTTACTATGGTAACCCAAAGCTGAATGACAATCCTGTGCTTTACAGCACGAATCTCTTGTGTGAAAACTGCCATCTAGCGGTTACTTCATTACAAAAAGGGAAATTAATTTTCTTCTTATTCGTACCTCAAACTAAGATAATTATATTGTACTTGTGATATAATGGCAGGGATATAACTGATGATTTTATAGAATACTTGTGATATAATGGCAGGGACATATAACCAGTGATTTTATAGTGTACTTGTGATATAATGGCAGGGACATATAACCAGTGATTTTATAGTGTACTTGTGATATAATGGCAGGGACATATAACCAGTGATTTATAGTGTACTTGTGATATAATGGCAGGGATATATAACTGATGATTTTATAGAATACTTGTGATATAATGCAGGGATATATAACCAGTGATTTTATAGTGTACTTGTGATATAATGGCAGGGATATAAACTGATGATTTTATAGAATACTTGTGATATAATGGCAGGGATATATAACCAGTGATTTTATAGTGTACTTGTGATATAATGGCAGGGATATATAACTGATGATTTTATAGAATACTTGTGATATAATGGCAGGGATATATAACTGATGATTTTATAGAATACTTGTGATATAATGGCAGGGATATATAACTGATGATTTTATAGAATACTTGTGATATAATGGCAGGGATATATAACTGATGATTTTATAGAATACTTGTGATATAATGGCAGGGATATATAACTGATGATTTTATAGTGTACTTGTGATATAATGGCAGGGATATATAACTGATGATTTTATAGTGTACTTGTGATATAATGGCAGGGATATATAACTGATGATTTTATAGTGTACTTGTGATATAATGGCAGGGATATATAACTGATGATTTTATAGAATACTTGTGATATAATGGCAGGGATATATAACTGATGATTTTATAGAATACTTGTGATATAATGGCAGGGATATATAACTGATGATTTTATAGAATACTTGTGATATAATGGCAGGGATATATAACTGATGATTTTATAGAATACTTGTGATATAATGGCAGGGATATATAACTGATGATTTTATAGTGTACTTGTGATATAATGGCAGGGATATATAACTGATGATTTTATAGAATACTTGTGATATAATGGCAGGGATATATAACTGATGATTTTATAGTGTACTTGTGATATAATGGCAGGGATATATAACTGATGATTTTATAGTGTACTTGTGATATAATGGCAGGGATATATAACTGATGATTTTATAGTGTACTTGTGATATAATGGCAGGGATATATAACTGATGATTTTATAGTGTACTTGTGATATAATGGCAGGGATATATAACTGATGATTTTTATAGAATACTTGTGATATAATGGCAGGGATATATAACTGATGATTTTATAGAATACTTGTGATATAATGGCAGGGATATATAACCAGTGATTTTATAGTGTACTTGTGATATTATGGCAGGGATATATAACTGATGATTTTATAGAATACTTGTGATATAATTGCAGGGATATATAACTGATGATTTTATAGAATACTTGTGATATAATGGCATGGATATATAACTGATGATTTTATAGAATACTTGTGATATAATGGCAGGGATATATAACTGATGATTTATAGTGTACTTGTGATATAATGCAGGGATTATATAACTGATGATTTTATAGAATACTTGTGATATATGCAGTGATATATACCGTGATTTTATAGTGTACTTGATATAATGGCAGGGATATATCACCAGTGATTTATAGTGGTACTTGTGATACTTATGGCAGGGATATATACTGATGATTTTATAGAATACTTGTGATATAATTGCAGGGATATATAACTGATGATTTTATAGAATATTGTGATATAATGGTCAGGGATATATAACCATGATGATTTTATAGAATACTTGTGATATAATGGCAGGGGATATATAACTGATTGATTTTATAATGTACTTTGTGATATAATGGAGCAGGGATATATAACTGATGATTTTATAGCAATACTTGTGATATAATGGCAGGGATATATAAACCAGTGATTTATAGAATACTTGTGATATCATGGCAGGGCGATATAACTGATGATTTTATAGTGTACTTGTGATATCAAGGGCAGGGATATATAACTGATGATTTTACTAGAATACTTTGATATAATGGCAGGAATATATAACTGATGATTTTATAGTGTACTTGTGATATAATTACAGGGATATATAACTGATGA
The DNA here is from genome assembly GCA_007844125.1 of Sinonovacula constricta. Taxonomy (NCBI): domain Eukaryota; kingdom Metazoa; phylum Mollusca; class Bivalvia; order Cardiida; family Solecurtidae; genus Sinonovacula; species Sinonovacula constricta. Next base: position 26,406,656 of record CM017566.1, on the reverse strand, counting down.
TTTTATAGTGTACTTGTGATATAATGGCAGGGATATATAACTGATGATTTTATAGAATACTTGTGATATAATGGCAGGGATATATAACTGATGATTTTATAGAATACTTGTGATATAATGGCAGGGATATATAACTGATGATTTTATAGTGTACTTGTGATAATGGCAGGGATTTATAACTGATGATTTTATAGTGTACTTGTGATATAATAGCATCGGTATGGTGTAGTAGTGATAAAAAGATGGTGAAATGGAGTTTGCAGTGATAGATGATGGTGTTATGGTGGTACTTGTGATGATAGTGATATGGTGGTAGTTATGATAATGATGGTGAAAAGGGTGGTAGCAGGAACAATAAAGGTGATGGGGTGATAATGGTTATAAAGGTCATTAGGTGATAGCTGTGATAATAAAGGTGATAAGGTTGTTTGGTGATAGTAATGATGATGATGATAGAATCCATGATAATTGTGGTGATGAGGATAGTATCCATGATAATTGTGGTGATGAGGATAGTAGCCATGGTAATTGTGGTGATGAGGATAGAAGCTATGTTAATTTGGTGATGAGGATAGAAGCCATGATAGTTATGGTGATGAGGATTGTAGCAATGAAAATTGTAGTGATTAGGATAGTTGTCATGATGATTGTGGTGATGAGATAGTTGCCATGGTTTATTGTGGTGATGAGGATAGTAGCTATGACATTTGTGGTGATGAGGATTGTAGCCATGAAAATTGTGGTGATGAGTATAATATCCATAGTAATTGTGGTGATGAGGATAGTAGCCATGGTAATTGTGGTGATGAGGATAGTATCCATGGTAATTGTGGTGATGAGGATAGAAGCCATGGTAATTGTGGCGATGAGGATATTAGCCATGACATTTGTGGTGATGAGTATACTATCCATTGGTAATTGTGGTGATGAGGATAGTGACCATGGTAATTGTAGTGATGAGGATAGAAGCTATGATAATTGTTGTGATGAGGATAGTAGCCATGATTCTTGTGGTAATGAGGATAGAAGCTATGATAATTGTGGTGATGGGATGGGATTTGCCGGCATTTTTGTCGATACTGTGCAGCGACATTTCTATCATTATAGCACAGGGGCCCACACAGGTGCCCAGGGACAGAACCCGGCCAGTCCATTATACTGGCACCGATGAGTCAGGCGTAATGCTGTCCCCTTAGCCTGAATGTTAAGAGGGAAGCCACTACTACCAACTTTAAAGTCTTTGGTTTGACCTGGCCGGGGTTTGAACCCGCGACCTCCTGATCCACAAGCCGACGCTTTGGCGCTTAAGCTATTGCGGTCAGTCATAGAAGCTATGATAATTGTGGTGATGAGGATAGTAGCCATGTTAATTGTGGTGATGAGGATAGTAGCCATGTTAATTGTGGTGATGAGGATAGTAGCCATGTTAATTGTGGTCGATGAGGATAGTAGCTATGTTAATTGTGGTGATGAGGATAGTAGCCATGGTAATTGTGGTGATGAGGATAGTAGCCATGTTAATTGTGGTGATGAGGATAGTAGCCATGTTAATTGTGGTGATGAGGATAGTATCCATGGTAATTGTGGTGATGAGGATAGTAGCCATGGTTATTGTGGTGATGAGGATAGTAGCTCTGATTATTATAGTGATGAATGTTAGTAGCCATGGTAATTGTGGTGATGAGGAATAGTATCTGGACAATAAAAGTGATGATGATAGTAGCCATGGTAATTGTTGGTGATGAGGACAGTAGCCATAATAATGTGTGGTGATGAGGACAGTAGCCATGGTAATTGTGGTGGATGAGAATAGTAGCCATGATAATTGTGGTGATGAGGATAGTATCTGGATAATTATGGTGATGATGATAGTAGCCATAGTAATTGTGGTGATAAGGATAGTAGCCATGATAATTATGGTGATGAGGATTGTATCCATGGTAATTGTGGTGATGAGGATAGTAGCCATGTTAATTGTGGTGATGAGGATAGTAGCCATGTTAATTGTGGTGATGAGGATAGTAGCTATGTTAATTGTGGTGATGAGGATAGTAGCTATGATAATTATAGTGATGATGTAAATAGCCATGGTAATTGTGGTGATGAGGACAGTAGCCATAATAATTGTGGTGATGAGGACAGTAGCTATGATAATTAAAGTGATGATGATAGTAGCCATGGTAATTGTGGTGATGAGGACAATAACCATAATAATTGTGGTGATGAGGACAGTAGCCATGGTAATTGTGGTGATGAGAATAGTAGCCATGTTAATTGTGGTGATGAGGATAGTTTCTGGATAATTATGGTGATGATGATAGCAGCCATGGTAATTGTGGGGATAAGGATAGTAGCCATGATAATTATGGTGATGAGGATTGTATCCATGGTAATTGTGGTGATGAGGATAGTAGCCATGTTAATTGTGGTGATGAGGATAGTAGCCATGTTAATTGTGGTGATGAGGATAGTAGCCATGTTAATTGTGGTGATGAGGATAGTAGCCATGTTAATTGTGGTGATGAGGATAGTAGCCATGTTAATTGTGTGATGAGGATAGTAGCCGTGTTAATTGTGGTGATGAGGATAGTAGCCATGTTAATTGTGGGGATGAGGATAGTAGCCATGTTAATTGTGGTGATGAGGATAGTAGCCATGTTAATTGTGGGTGATGAGGATAGTAGCCATGTTAATTGTGGTGATGAGGATAGTAGCCATGGTAATTGTGGTGATGAGGAAAGTAGCCATGTTAATTGTGGTGATGAGGATAGTAGCCATGTTAATTGTGGTGATGAGGATAGTAGCCATGTTAATTGTGGTGATGAGGATAGTAGCCATGTTAATTGTGATGATAAGTATAGTAGCTATGTTAATTGTGGTGATGAGGATAGTAGCTCTGATAATTATAGTGATGAGGATAGTAGCCATGTTAATTGTGGTGATGAGGATAGTAGCCATGTTAATTGTGATGATAAGTATAGTAGCTATGTTAATTGTGGTGATGAGGATAGTAGCTCTGATAATTATAGTGATGAGGATAGTAGCCATGTTAATTGTGGTGATGAGGATAGTAGCTATGATAATTATAGTGATGATGTTAGCTATCCATGTTAATTGTGTTGATGAGGATAGTAGCTATGATAATTATAGTGATGATGTTAGTAGCCATGTTAATTGTGGTGATGAGGATAGTATCCATGTTAATTGTGGTGATGAGGATAGTATCCATGTTAATTGTGGTGATGAGGATAGTAGCCATGTTAATTGTTGTGATGAGGATAGTAGCTAGATAATTATAGTGATGATGTTAGTAGCCATGGTAATTGTGGTGATGAGGATAGTATCTGGATAATTAAAGTGATGATGATAGTAGCCATGGTAATTGTGATGATGAGGACAGTAGCCATGGTAATTGTGGTGATGAGAATAGTAGCCATGATAATTGTGGTGATGAGGATAGTATCTGGATAATTATGGTGATGATGATAGTAGCCATGGTAATTGTGGTGATAAGGATAGAAACCATAATTATTATGGTGATGAGGATTGTATCCATGGTAATTGTGGTGATGAGGATAGTTGCCATGATAATTGTGGTGATGAGGGTGGTGTGGTGATTATGATGGTGATGAGGTGATCATAATATTAATGGTTATGAGGTTGGTAATAGTGGTGATGATGATTTTATTCTGATTAACATGATAGTGATGATGATGTTGAGAGTTGTACTAATGGAGATGATTAACAATGGTTTGCAGTATTGGTCTTAATAGATAGTTTTCACATCAGTGAAGATCCCATCTTTGATGGCAACGTCAAGGGATTTTCAGATGAATTGTATAGAAGCGTAAATTTTCTTTTCTTTTAATTTCTTCATTTTTGGTCTAAAAGTTAAAAGCAATAGACCATTGGAAAGCTCATGAAATTCATACTTTTACAAAACATTTTTTTTTAATTGATAAATGCACATAGAATAAATACACATAAATAAAATTATTGACTCATCCTTAAACAAAATGTACAGTGTAACTTTTTTATTGTATTTTTTTTACCTATTTAACTATCAAATATAGTTTTGATATTTAAAATACTTTATAAAAGCTGTTATATTTAATATAAAATTCAGTAAAATAGACTGAAAAATAAAAACACAGAGGTGAGTTTAATACAGCACATTTTTCCAGATTTTGTTCTGCATTAGCTTCTGCCTTCAAAGATGGCTGCCTTAATCTGTCTTAACAGTGCTTATGAGATCACATGGAAACTATCTATATATGAGAAATATAAGTAAATATAATTTTATGCATTACCCCTGGACAGTGGTCCCTGGCTATCCTGATCCTAACATCTGGCAAGGACCTGGATGTAGAGGACAAGGTTGTACTGCCTCTAGCTGCCATCATTTCCTTGGTTTCAGCTGTCATCGGATACCTTGCTGTGAGTTGTACCCTAATACACTTTGAAAAGAACTACATAAAACCTGACTTGGTCCTGATCCAGCTTAAGGTTGTATCCCTTCTAACCTAAACACAGAAACTTCTTTTAATAGTGAAATATTGTTGTAGATATAAAAATCATTAACTTTCTATATAAAACCATCTAATTTAAGAATTTTCTCATTACTTATTTCAATATTTAAGTAAATTTCAAAGTATCTTAGTAGTAACATCAAAATAACTTTAATTCTCTGTGGATACTTGTGGATGAGTGGCAGAGGTACCTTCTTTACATTGCCACTAGACATGTCATATTTGAGTTTTTAGTAGATAAAAATTAATCATCGTTTTCATTTTATATATTTCAGGTGCGATTGGAGAACATCAAACTGATGATTGCATATACTTGTTTATGGATTACTATACCAGCTTATGCCATCTATTTGATAGTCATGGTAAGTTGTTGTTGGTTTGTTTATCATCCCACCAACAGTATTTCAGTTGCCGGAAGATGGTCTCCACTTGAAGCAGATATAGTGCTGCCTTCATTGTATAGCATGCCCTGAACACATGGCATGATAACACACACAGTCACATTATCCTGACATCGGCCAACCAGTCATGGAACTACCCTTATATGTTTGCTTGACCATTAGAAACTACCATTGAAACTACCACTACCATTGTTTACAACCTAGGTATGTCGCAGCCTAGGGTTGTTGTTGTTGGACTTCATGGCAATGTTTACAATGTATACCATTGCCTCCAGTCTGTCAATGGACTTAATATTTGACCTTGTATTTTATTGCTTGCAGTCTGTCAGTGAACTTAACATTTTACCTTGTATTTTATTGCAGTCTATCAATGGACTTAATATTTGCCCTTGTATTTTATTGCTTGCAGTCTATCAATGGACTTAATATTTGACCTTGTGTAGTATTGCTTGCAGTCTATCAATGGACTTAATATTTGACCTTGTATTTTATTGCTTGCAGTCTATCAATGGACTTAATATTTGTCCTTGTATTTTATTGCAGTCTATCAATGGACTTAATATTTGCCCTTGTATTTTATTGCTTGCAGTCTATCAATGGACTTAATATTTGACCTTGTGTAGTATTGCTTGCAGTCTATCAATGGACTTAATATTTGACCTTGTATTTTATTGCTTGCAGTCTATCAATGGACTTAATATTTGACCTTGTATTTTATTGCTTGCAGTCTATCAGTGAACTTAATATTTAACCTTGTATTTTATTGCTTGCAGTCTATCAATGGACTTAATATTTGACCTTGTATTTATTGCAGTCTATCAATGGACTTAATATTTGTCCTTGTATTTTATTGCAGTCTATCAATGGACTTAATATTTGACCTTGTATTTTATTGCAGTCTATCAATGGACTTAATATTTGTCCTTGTATTTTATTGCTTGCAGTCTATCAGTGAACTTAATATTTAACCTTGTATTTTATTGCTTGCAGTCTATCAATGGACTTAATATTTGACCTTGTATTTTATTGCTGTCTATCAATGGACTTAATATTTGCCCTTGTATTTTATTGTTTGCGGTCTATCAATGGATTTGATATTTGTCCTTGTATTTTATTGTTTGCAGTCTTTCAATGAACTTAATATTGACCTTGTATTTTATTGCTTGCGGTCTATCAATGGACTTAATATTTTCCCATGTATTTTATTGCTTGCGGTCTATCAATGGATTTAATATTTGTCCTTGTATTTAATTGCTTGCAGTCTGATGTTTTACTTAATGACAATGTTTGCTATGCATACGATTGCCCCCAGTCTGTCAATCAACTTTATGACTTAATGTTTGCAGTGTATTGCTGGCTATCAATAGACTTTATGTTTGCCCTTGTATTTTATTGCTTGCATTCTGTTGAGGGACGTAATGTTGGTGGTCATATTTCATTGCCTGCAGACTGTATAGACATTATTTTTTCACTTTTATTTCATTGTTTGCAGTCTGTTGATGGACTAGATAACACAGAGAGCAGCAAGAGCATCATTGCTGTCAGATTTCTTGCAGCTGCAATTGCAATAGTTGTCAGAGCAACCATTTTGTTTTATGGAATAAAGGTCTATCTGAACTTTGGGAAAGGTTTAAAAGAAAGAGGTAAGTGTGGGTTTTATAGAAAAGCGGTACACTGACATAATTTTAGTCATATTGGCAAGTCCAGCTTCTATTGGTGAAGACAGAGGCCAGACAAATGCTTGGATAGAACCACCGGTGCACCACATGTTGGGTGGGAGACCTTTCCATAGGAAAGTTCCTGCCCAGACCGTAACTTGGCCCTACTAAGTGAGAGGCTGCAGAGTTACAAGTTGGTGACTACCACATGGACATGACGTCCTTTTATAATGTTGCGTGGGATGAAATTTGAAGTGCGTTAAGTGCTTACCCAATTAATCTTCTAGGCCACTTTTATTAAAGAACCATAAATGTCTTTGGAATATAAATGGGCAACATGTTTTGATTTGTGTTTTTCCTTTGCCTTATAAGTGTTTTGTCTCACTTAGTTTCAGCTTATATAGCTGATTCAAGACAAATTTTAGGGTCTTGCAGTTATTATTTAGACTGCTTTAATAAATGTTGCCAACAATTCGTTTCCTTGTTTATAGCTTGGGTTATAATTTCAAAAGAAAAGAACCTTTCTATGACTCTGTAACATAAATTGATGCAAAAGACAATTGGTTTAAACTTTGATTTCTGATTAGGTGTCATGAATGTTTACATAATCCACTAAAGCAATGATTTTATTCAATTATTATTTCTTTTCAGCATATGGCAATACTGGGGCAGGTCAGGCAACATTTAGGGATCAATGAGTCATCGGCTAAACAGTCATCAATCGAGACTGTTTACCTGATATTGCAACTTTTGCTCTAAATTGTTTGCACCATGTTCCCATTTTCAAACAACATTATTACAAAGGATTACACCAGAATGCAGGGAAAAGGGCATGCTCTTTCAGCAGAGTATTGTTTTGGTAGACTTTAAATCATTTCTTATCTGAATGAAAGACTTTAAAGAATAAAATTTCCCTGAATTATCTCTAAAAGCAAGTAGGTCCTTTCATTTGTTTTTCTCGGTTTTTATGCTTATGCTCTTTGGAGTGCATGTTGACTTTTCTGCCTTTCTTGTGATTCACATGTTAACCATCATCAACAAACACTTCCATTTTCTTTTTTAATTAACAAATCTTTAAAAGTATTTAAATGGATTTTAAGCCTTTATTTATGGAAAAGTAAGAAATTTCACTGTTATTGCAATATCTACAAAAGAACAGGTGATAAAGTCCAAGAATTCCACCTTAAACGACCTACTTACTGTTTGGAATACCTTGGATATTAAATATCAAGGGAGACATTTCACCAATGTTGGTTCTGAGTTTTACTTCTGGCCCAGTTTTCTTGAAGGAGGAAATTTGAAACATAACACAATATGAGAAAAGTTTACTATTTAAACTTTATAATGTTATGCTATATGACATTTTATGCTTCATTTATGTTTATTTTTATATAATGTTACTGATTATATGCAATATGATACTTAAGTGCTTTTTTATATATGCCATATTGTAACCATTATTATACTCTAGTATAAGTGCAATACCATGAATTGTCATTTTATGAAATTGGTGCAGTAACTTATTGTTACCTATAGGATGCAGTGTTTTTTTTTCCATTTCTCTATAGTTTGAAGTCTATGCATATAACATCTAAGTAGATTATTTAATTAATTGTTTGATGGAAATCAAAACTTTATCATCTACAGATGACACTGTTTTGGTATATAACCAACATGCATTTAAAGATGGTATCTGACAGTTTGGCTGTACCAGTTACATGTAGCAATATCCTACCACTGCTTTGGGAAATTTAGGCATAATTTTCTCATGTACATAATTTCATACTTTAGTCTACCTAAAGGTGGCTTTGAACACTACCCATATTGTTAAGACAGATATTTTTTGAAAAAATACTTTAAAAATTTATTCTTTCCTATTTATAAATATGCACAATAGTGATCGCTGCAAGAATAGACATGGATGTCAGAGCAGATACCCAGAAAATTAGTTCACACATGTTTTTTTGGTTTAAAAATAGTTATCTCTGCAGCGTGGCTCATATAGGAAAATCCTGTTTGCTGCAACAAGTGGGGGGATTATGCTTCACTGTTCACACAGATCTAAGGCATCAATGAATAGCATTTTGCAGGACCTTTTCTAGTAATAATGACATATCTGGTTATTTAAAGCAAAAAATGGTTCAAACAGTTGGATACCATCTTCAAGAAGTATTTGGTATGTTATAGTGCCTTATTTGAAATTTCAGGTTAAGACATATTGATTTTTTATTTTTATCTACACACTGTGAAGCTGTGTATCGTTGCTTTGCTTTACAGCAGCTTATATGGTGACAATTATCAGAATTTTATGACACCAAAGTACAAGAAAAGCATTGATGCAAAGCATCAAGAGGCATTGAATATGTTTGAAACAATACATTATTCATTTAAGAAATATTGAACATCTAGCAATCTAAAAACACTTGTACAGTGCTGCTAGCTGGTGAAAATAAAACCATATGTTTAAGTTGTTAAAATCTGGTTGGTTATATATATTGTATGAAGTTGAAATGATAAAAAATCTGTAAGGCCTAATGGAAAAATCGCAACGCCTTGGCCATTTCTACGAAACAGACTTGTCCGAATACTGCCAAGGGGTTACAAATGACATGATAACCACAACAACAGCCCATTGCCAAATTTCTAATGGAAATTCATAATGGACGCCCTGCTTCAGCGTGGTAGCCAATAATATTATCCCTGTCTATATGTCCTAGGCATAAAGCAGTCCCAATGTCGCTCTGCCTGTACTACATATATCTGTACTTGGGATTTTCATGTTTAGCCATATAACTTATTTGTTATTTGCAATACCTCGCAGTCTGACAGACACACACTTGAAGGTGTGTCAGCATGAAATTTACTGTTGTTGTCGTCCAGGTCAAGGTCATATTTGAGATTATGTTGATGGTCAATTCTTCTTAAAGCTGCTCAAGATTTAAATCCATGCCTCAGCTATAACTTTTCCATTATTACAGTACTTCATAAAAAACTTTACTGTCTTACATACATACACTGTCAGCATGACATTTATAGTTGTCATCAATGAGGTCAAGGTCATATTGAAGGTCATACTAATGGTCTTTTCTTATTAAAGCTGCTCACCTATAAATCCATTTCTCAACTTTCTATTATTACAGTACTTCATAAAACATTACTTTCTTACAGACATAAATTTGAAGGTGTGTCAGCATAATATACATACAAAAAAATCCATCAAATTCAAGGTCATGTTTAAGGTCACTCTTTATAAATGTGTAATTAAGTGTAATGCACTTCAATCTTTCTTCCCCATTTTACAGACATACCCAAACTGTTTATCGCACCTATCATTTACAAGTACAACCATTTAGGTCAAGGTCATATTCAGTATCATTTCATCTTTTGTAGCATATGTCAATGTCACTGCTATTTTTCGAATATGTATGTATCTCTTACATTCTACTGATGAATTTTGTTGTTGTTGAATGAGCTTTTGTTAATCATATCAAAGTTTTATCACTATTTTAAATGTGAATGTGTATTTTATTTGTGTTTATATAAAGAATAAGTTTGACTTATAACTGTTATTTAACTTATTTCTTGGCAGCTTTTCATTCAAACTCATTTACATACTTGTTTTAAAATGTAATTTCTCTCTGTAAATACACATAACTGAGACCATTTTATAATACTGCAATATACTAAATTCAGTTTATTCCGGTGGTTATCAGACCCTAATTATTTCCCCTTGATTGGTGAGGGAGGTGGAATATGGGACTCTTGTTTAATGGCTAATTTTACTACACAAGAAGTAATACAGGGAAATAATGACCATCTGAAATAAGTAAAGATGCAGAAGAGAAAGTTAAATACATTTTCTTGTTGCTGTGTGATATTGATCAGAACCAGTGTTTGGAAATGTTTTTCCCAGCACGGGCAGATTAATACTACATTAGGTTGACAGATTTTTCGCTACCCAGATGTTTCGCACCTGATGTTTCGCCACCTAGGCCAAAGATGTTTATACAGGAACAAATGTATTCAAAATACATGAATAATGGCTGACAGAGCTTACGATATCTTAACATTGGCTTCCTTTTGGAAAAAGTTCCAACCCTTATAGCTCAGTAAAGAGAAAATAATGCCATTTGCAAGAGTTTGGGAGTTATTTTGGGTTTCGTCTATGTAAGAGTTTTCTATAAACAAAATGTTTATGGGATGGGATCGGTTTTGCTGGCTTTTTGTCGATACTGTGCAGCGACATTTTTATCATTATAGCACAGGGGCACTTATGAGGTGCCCAGGGACTGAACCCGACCGGTCCATTATACCGACACCAACGAGTCAGGCGTAATGCTGTCCTCTAAGCCCCGAGCATTAGGAGTGAAGCCACTACTACCGACTTTAAAGTCTTTGGTTTGACCCGGCCGGGGTTTGAACCCGCGACCTCCCGATCTGCAAGCCGACGCTCTACCGCTTGAGCTAATGCGGCCGGTATAATGTTTATGCTGGGCATAACAACGCAGCCCGCAATTACCAATATATCAATGTAGCAAGTGATAACGAGGCAAGCGCAGTAGCAGGTAATAGAAACACTACATTTTTGGAAAATAATAATTAATAAATGACATGCAACTGCCATAGACATTGATATTTTATTATAAATTTTTTTATAAATGTGTTATGAAATCAGTTAATGCTAGAGTTCTGGAACGTAAAAGCTTGCCAATCATTTTCTGGAAACCCATGTTGTGCATCCTGATCTTTCTTGTTATAAACATAACATGTAATTAACATATGCCAGCTTAGTTGTAAATTTGACTTAACATGGCATTTAGATTCATATTATATACATCCTATACATTTTATAGAACTGTTTGTATTAACATTTGCATTTTTAATTGTAGCTAAGTGCAATGCTTATTTAAGCAAGCTTTAGACTCTAGCAATGTTGGGATCATAAAAACTACAATATGACAAGATGTTATATAAGTATTACAATATATATTAAAATAGAAAGAACTAAGGTTTATACAGGTTATTATAATGTAAAAATGACAAAAATACCCCGAACAGACCTTTCATTTAAATATAGAAAAGCAATATCTTTGAACAGTCATTCGGCGAAATGACCAGCTGTGATGTTCAGACCGATTATCAGAGCTCTTACCTGACAATTTGAGATATTTCTTCAAGACAAGCAATAAGAAATTGAATAAATTCTAGTGCTGATAAATCAATATAAAAAATCACACTTTGCAAAAAAAGTACATTTCTGTCAAAAGCAATGAATCATAATTTAATGATAATAACAATGTGCGTTGTTAATTTGAAGTATTAACTCCCTAAATAGAAATGTTCAGTTTAATTTTAAAATGTTATGTACTTTTCCTTTTAATTTGTTTTTATTTTTTGCATTGCTTCTGATGCCTTGCACCAATATGACTATGCAATGTAACAAAAACAACAACAAAAAAATCTTATTACTTTTATTATTATTACTATTATTATTATTATTACTGTTTTTATTATTATTAAAGTGTTTGCAATAGTTGTAAAAGACGTCGTATTTGAAGACTGATTATAAAAGAACTAGTAGTGCAATACAGTATAGTAACGTTTTGGACTGCGCTATGGGTTATTGCAAGAAAAACTGAAATAAAAGTAGAATAACATAAAAAAAACAAGATGGCCATGATGGCCCATAATCACTCACCTGAGGACATAGGCTTTTAGTAGGCTCATATCTGGAGTCAAGTAATTAAGAGTTATTTACTTTTGAAATCTTTGGACAATTAGTGTGGCCACTGGGTCGATAACACTTTCTAGACCTTTACCAAGTGACCTACTGAATCCACGTGACCCACTTCAAAACAAATCAAAGATTTCATACGACGACGAATGGATTAGCTTACCCTCGCCATTCACCTATAGGTATATGGCGACCACATTTTAACATGAAAATTAAAGTAATGGCTTATTGATTTAGCGTTTTGATGTTTGGGGGTGTAGGTCCTTATATTATTTGGCTTTGCTTATGTTTCCTTAATACTACTATATTGTTATTATTATTGTTGTATAAATAAAGTCCTTATTTCTGATCGAAATGAGGTTCGGTAAATTAAAAGCTATGTTATAAATTGTGTGATCTAAATCACAGTTTAAAGGTTTATTATAAGATACTGGAAGATTAAAAATGAAAAAAAAAATATTGTATTGTATACCACAGCTAATCGAAAAGATTTCTTACTGGCAAACATTCTGGCCAAGTTCGGTAAAGATTAGGCCATCAATGTAGCCTCTTAGCGTATTTCACAAGGTTTTCCTAAATTTTGACCTAGAGACCTAGTTTTAGGCCCCACGTGACCTTGTTACAAGCTCACCCAAGATTTCTTGCGGACAAACATTCCGACCAAGTTGGTGGAGATTGAGCTATAAATTTGGCCTTTAGTGTGTTCACAAGCTTTTTCTAAGATTTGACCTAGTGACCTACCTTTCGACCCCACGTGACCCAATATCGAACACATCCAAGATTTCATGCAGGCAAACATTCTGGCCAAGTCTGACTGACTGACTGAAACTAGTTTAATGAGGGTCTACTCGCCCTGGTTAGGGCTTTTTTATGACCCCGCCTTGTTGCCCAAGTTTGGTAAAGATTGGGCTATAAATGTGGCCCCTAGTTTGTTCACAAAGTTTTTTATAAGATTTGACCTAGTGACCTACTTTCTGACCCTACGTGACCCAATAACGAACTCATCCAAGATTACATGCAGGCAAACATTTTGTTCAAGTTTAGTAAAGATTGGACCATAAATGGGGTCCCTAGTCTGTTCACAAGCTTATTCTAAAATTTGACCTAGTGACCTACTTTTTGACCACACATTACCCAATAGAAAGTTTCCATGTGATGTCAGAGGCCCTGATAAGACAGATAAAGCAAAAGTTAATGCAGGTTGAAATCTGAAAATATGTGTTGTTTTTAACTCACTTGTGTTCTCATTATTTCAGTATATTTTATCAAATTAAATTAAATTTTGTCCGGAGCATAACACAATAACTGTAGGAGTTATCAACATGAAACTTCATAGGTTGATAGATCTTAATAAGGAAAAGTGCAATGAACAAGAACCACAACACTCGTTTGCATAGTTAAGGTGTTGTTTCAATTTGTTGTTGTTGGGGTGGGGGGGGGGGGGGGGGGCGCACCCAACGGCTCTGCTGGTTCTCTTGACGCAATTTGTAGAGCTAGCGTCCGGAATGAATGAGAAAGGAATTGAACTGAGCGGCACATTTGAATAAAATAGCTTTACTCACCGATATAAGCCGTGCGTGGGCGAATTATTTACTTTATACGTGCCTTGGACAATAGCCACCCCTAAAAAGTATTTGCTTTGTCGAGCAATTTGGAATTAAATAGGCATTTGATATGGTTTCAATTTTTTAGTTTGATCAAGTACAACATTTGAGTTCTATACCGAGTTTCAATTGAAAATACATTATTTCTTAATCACCCCACCCCACCCCACACGAGATGTAGTGTACTTTTCGGAAGCATGCCCAATTCCGATTAAGTTTAAACAATTAATGGACAAGTAGGGATCCCGGAAATGTAATGTACATTATTTATATTTTTGTTCGTAAAATGAAAAGAAACTTTATAAGAAAATAGTAAAGACTGTGTTGAAATAAATTTAAAATACCAAAGTTGAAACAAATGTTGCCCCCCAGACGTTTGCCCCCCCCCCCCCCCCACCTGTAAGTGCAGACCAGACGTTTGCCCCCCTTTCAAATATAAAGGTCGGACGTTTGCCACACCCACTCCCACCCCCTCCAATGGAACGGCGGATGTTTGTTTGCCCCCCCCCCCCCCATCAAATATAAAGGTCGGACGGTTGCCCCCCTATCAATATATAAAGGTCGGATGTTTGCCACACCTACCCCCTCAAATGGAGCGGCGGATGTTTGTTTGCCCCCTATCAAATATAAAGGTCGGACGTTTGCCCCCCTATCAAATATAAAGGTCGGACGTTTGCCCCCTATCAAATATAAAGGTCGGATGTTTGCCACCCCCACCCCCGCCAATGGAACGGCGGATGTTTGTTTGCCCCCCTATCAAATATAAAGGTCGGACGTTTGCCCCCTATCAAATATAAAGGTCGGATGTTTGCCATCCCCACCCCCTATTAAATATAAAGGTCGGACGGTTGCCCCCTATCAAATATAAAGGTCGGATGTTTGCCACCCCCACCCCCTCCGATGGAACGGCGGATGTTTGTTTGCCCCCCCATCAAATATAAAGGTCGGACGTTTGCCACTCCCACCCCCTCCAATGGAACGGCGGATGTTTGTTCCCCCCCCCCCCCCCATCAAATATAAAGGTCGGACGTTTGCCCCCTCCCCCCTCCACATCAAATATAAAGGTCGGGCGTTTGCCCCCCTATCAAATATAAAGGTCGGACGTTTGCCACCCCACCCCCTCCAATGGGACGGCGGATGTTTGCAACCCAATCAAATATAAAGGTCGGACGTTTGCCACCCCCACCCCCTCAAATGGAACGGCGGATGTTTGTGTGCCACCCTATCAAATATAAAGGTCGGATGTTTGCCCCGCCCCCCCCCCCTATAAAATATAAAGGCCGGATGTTTGCCCCCTATCAAATATAAAGGCCGGATGTTTGCCCCCCCCCCCCCCCCCCCCTATCAAATATAAAGGCCGGATGTCTGCCCCACCCCCTTCTTATATAAAGGCCGAATGTTTGCCCCCTATCAAATATAAAGGCTGGATGTTTGCCCCCCCCCCCCCCCCCCCCCCTCCTATTTTTCATATGGCGGACTTTAGTTTTAACCTCTGGCTGTTAGTAACTTGTAATATCCAATAATTTTAGGAAAGCATTACTCACTACAGTCACATTTCATCGTTAAAATGATTATTTCACACAATCAATCAATAAACCAACAAAAATGCGGCGTTATTTCAATTGTAACGTAATTGACGATTTACCTTCGTGGCATAATTAGTAATTCTAATGGATTGGGGGTGGGGTGGGAGGCGGGGGCAAATGTCCGGCCTTAAGTTTAAAGAGGGGATTTATAGACATTGGGAAATTTATGGAAGAGTCCACTTTCGCTAAAATGATCAGAAGAAATTTTGTTCTGGAAGTGTTTTGTCCGTACTCCTTTCTTAGCAAAATGCCACGCTTTATAGCATTACGTATCAAGTTGCAAAAAAAAGAGAAACGAGAAGGTATATTGCTTGTTGATGATAATTTTATAGTCTACTGATCCGCAGCTGGAGAAAGCACCGTGAGTAGCAATTTGCAGTTTTTGTTTTTTAAATACACCGCAGTGACCAATTATAAATACTATAGCGACGTCCAGAAGGAAGACCCCAAACAAATGTCTGGCTAGAACCACCGGCGCACCTCAGGTCAGCTGAAAGACCTTCCCACATTAAGTACTTCGTCCCGAACAAGACTTGAACCCACGCGGTGAAAGGCTATGCGGTCAGAGCAGTTACTAGTCGTCGACTCTATCACTACGTCACAGGCGTCCCTGTGTGCCGTTTTCGGAGTGCTCAGAAATGTTCAAAAACAAGAAAAGTTGTTGATCCGAAGCATCAAAGGCGACGCAAAAAGTTGGAGATGTAAAGAGATTAAAGCAAATAACAAAGACACTTTAAACGTTATGGTTTTTATTTGAAAGTTATCAGTATACTATAATTTTTCGAGAAAAAGCCTGTATAGGTTTTCTAAAGATGTTACATATGTAGAAATAATGCAAAGTTATTACAATTAACTATAAAACTAAGTGTACTAGCAGAAAATGCACATGTGCAACAGCCTCACATTACACAAATTAGTATACTTCAGATAATATTTTTCTCGAACGTATTATGTGTGTTTCTTTTCAGTATCTTATTGTATATTTTCAAAGTTATTTTGAAAGTTATAGTCACACAAAAATAAAGATAAAAACATAAAATAGAGCACATTTTACCGATTTGGACCCTTATTGATTAGCTTTAGAAAGTCCACAAAAAAAACTTTCCCCATGTGCAAATTTCAGTGAGCATTCCATAAAATAGGTATCGCCAATGAAACATATCTCTTATTTGTTCACCGGAAAGTGTACTTATTTGGATATATTTATGTATAGTTTGTGTTGCCCAAAGTACAAAAATGTACTGGGAAAATGTTTTTTGTTGTTAATATTTACCGTTTTTATATATCCTCATTCCTTAATACTGTTCTAAATGGTTTGCATAAAGTGTGTTTCTTTGGAAATTGTAGTAATGATTTTTTTTTTAAAATCCAAATGAACAGTATACTGGAACAGTACGTTAGTTTGTGACGATGTGAACACAATCTGTTATATTTCAGTCCAAGATTTAGTAAACGCTTTGCTTGCTCAGTGTGCTGAAAATTCATTTTGAAGTTTAGAAAAAATACCTTAAAAATGCTAATTATATTTTGTTTGCTCTATAATATTTACCAATAGTTGTATTTCGTCTGGTCCAATATCTAATAAAGCATTCCCGGCAAATAAGTTCTGTTTTGTTTGTCAAACCATTTACTGAAGGCTCCAAATGATTTTTAATTATTGTTGTAAGACGGGTTTAAGTTGTAACTTCCATAAATACTCTACATCATCGAAATTATGCACAGCACATTATCGAACTCCCAACAGAAATTTCAATTCAGAAAATATTAATGTATTTTTGTTAAGCATAAAATTCGACGATACTGGAATGTTTGTTGGCTAAAAACTAAGAAAGCAAAAGTGTTTTATTGTTTTTTAAATTATTTTCCTTCACAATATATGCACACGGCGATCGATGGGAAAACAGAAAATATGTGTTTGCCTGTTTCGGCATATTTATGTGAATAATAATAATAATAAAGTTATGTTGCTAAAGGTTTATGCCTCCGCATTTGTCAGACTTTCACAGTCAGTTTAATCTCTGACATTTCAAAACGCTGAGAAGTTCTGGCTCCGAGTCATGTACTATTTGGGGAAACAATACAACCTCGTAAGAGTCTACGGTTAATCGTCGTCATCGTAAATGAGGTCATCGTTATCACGTGACTGGTCAACCATCGCTGTTGGAGTCATCGTTCTCACGTGGCCGGTCTACCATTGTAGTTATGTTGTCAAGCTCAACTTCGTTGTCCAACGACACCGACCTTTCTTCATGATGTTTGCAAGTGACCACTCGGATTAGCCCTTTAACCCAGCTCCGGAAATGCCTGTACATAACACAATAGACCCAAAAGTTTAAATGGAAGCTGATCACGAGCAGAATTTCGTACGTGCCGTGGATAATTCTATTTGTCTCGAGCGGGAATATGTTCCTGTTGGAGTGGTTTAAACTCAGCGTGATCAGATAAAACAATCCATAAGGAAACTCAGGGATTAGAAAAATAGCAACGATCAAAATGATGACAACGGTCACGGCCCTGTTGTTTTCCTGTCTCCGTCTGGTAGACTGAGTTTCCGGTTGGCTGGCGACCAGCTCTCGCATGCCGCGGACCATCAATACGGCCAAGATGATGAGTATCAGACTTGGTAGCAGATGACCGAGAATCAAAGTACACCAAATGTACACACATGTCCATCCGCAGGGATTAGGTAGAGCCCATTGACAAAAACCATTCAATGTTTTGATATCGAAGGCATGGTAGACATGCAATACAAACGAAAGAACGTAGATGACCATGATGGCTATACCAGTATTCCGCAGGTTGCAGTATGTGGGAGCATGCAACGGAAACCGAATTTGGTATAATCTTTGGGCAGCAAGCAATAACGTTTGCCATACAGACACCGTGTGAAAAGCGCGGGAAATGTACAATCTAGAAATCATTGCCCCGTTACACCATTCTGCGGTCAGGAGCACGTTTGCGTGCAGATATATGTGAACGGTGGCGGGTAATGTTACAAGTCCGGTTAGCGAGTCAGATATTGCTATAGAAACTAAAACCATATTGGTCGCATTGCGCATGCCCTTGCTAAGAAACGCGCCAATCACAAGTACATTACAACAGCTTGTGAATATTACAATCACTGGCCAGATGTAACCATACAACGGTATTTCAAACGGAAATATTCGGAAGACATGACTGCTATACGAATAGTAATTCCAATCAGAATAATTCGCGTAGTCAGGGTAACTGTAATAGTCTTCCGGATGATGAGCGCCGGACTGGTTCAATGAGGTGTTATTATGGTCCATGGCTGTCATTGGAATGGTCACCGTCCTGAAAAAAAAATGAACGTTATTGAGATCTAAATCGGTACGTTATATTATATATGTGGTGTGCTTTTGATGTGGTACAAATCTGTGACACCGAATAACCTTGGCCGTTTCTACAAAACAGACTTGTCCGTAAACGCCGAGTAGTAAACAATGACATGATAACTACAACAACAACGACAACAACAGCAGTCCATTGCCAAATCTCTAACGCATTCCACGAAGGGCACAGCGTACCGATTGTGGCAACTACGAACCACGTGGATTAAGCAGGTTTTATTCTCACCTGTTTAAAGTGCTGTATGAGGATTTTAAGATTGTTATTAGCTCAGTATTTTTAAGTGAGTTTCATAAAAGATTTTGTGCCTGTTGAATTCATTATTTGATACATTGCAGGCGCGTTTCTGCCATTACGCACTTTACGCACGTGCGTAACTTCCGTTCGAAAAATCGAAAATCTGAAAGTACCAAAAACACTAAGAAAGTCGATGCCTACATCGGGGTTAGGAATGATATATCTTATTTCCGTAGTTTCTATGATATAAAATCTTATTACCACACCATTAAAGTTGAAAAGGTTTTAAAATGATTAAACTTATACACGTCAGGACTTTAGTCGCATGTCCGCAGTTTACCTGTTATTCATTAGAAAAGAACCGAATATAATCAAAAGTATTGCTACAAAGGTTATTTCCCTTGTAATTCAAAAATGGCCCAGATACGCGCCTGATACATTGAGACATATGCAATACAAATGGTGCAGCACAAGTTATGTGCATGTGTACTTGTTCGAACATTTTTAAGTTCACTTCAAGTCAAGTATTTATCGAATATCGTTGCTGTGCGTTAATAACGAATTGTTTTATTTTAAAGATATATTGGATGCCTTTTGATGCTTTGCATCAATGATTTTCTTGTAAACGTCTTACAAAAATAGGCCGTGGAGTCGTCTGTTTAGAGGGATCTGATGTCTTAAGAGTGCTCGTGTCAGGGAGGTGGTGGGGTTGGCGGAACATTCATGCTATTCAAAATTATATTTCCTATACATTGCACCTAGACAATCATACGGTATAAAACAATTTTACATCAAACGTTAAGAATAGTTGTCTTCTCAGTATGAATTATATTCCTCGCCCTCATAAGTGCCCATGTGCTTAAATGATAGAATTGTCGCTGCACAATATCGGCAAAAAGGCCTGCAAATCCCATCCCCATCCCTGACTTCGCTAATGTGACCATAATTGTGTCGGTGCGACGTAACAAAAAAAAAAATAATAACAACAACACACACACATACATACACACACCAACAATAAATCAACTACCGTAATCAGAATCACAATGCACGTTATGGTACGAGAAAATTCGGTTGTGAAATATAGCCATTAATTTACATTACTCGAGCTCAATGTATCAGGCGTATGTGACGGTAATGTAATATTGCAATTCGTGTAACATTAAGCCTGCCCAATTCTGATTAATCAAGCAGACGTTGTAGATTCGGATTATCCTGCACTTGCTTGGAGCTGCCCGATAAGGATTTGCACCTGCGGAAAACTCACTGATACAATATGTCATCGTCAGACACCAACGGCCGATCCATTCCCTTTCTCTCCGTTCATCGCCCGTGGAATATTAAGTTCATTTTCCGCCGTTTCTGGTAATAATATTTTATTGGTTGCTTCATAATCCGATGAAGATTCCAGTCCAGTGATAAAGCTCGTTCTTCCATTGTTTCGGCAGACTTGTCATAATGGCGATGTCATTGTTATACTTCTAGTCTCCATGCTGAAGAGTATGGATTTTGTAAGCAGTATTATGATTGGCCATATCTTGTTCTATTCAGTTTGATAAGACGACATAATATTTACCAATAAACCCACGGTCGACGAATGTAGTAAAACGGACTTTAAGTTGCCCTACATTTGTAGCCAATCAGAAGCTATGAAAATTCAAATTCCTCAGCGATTTATTTCAATAGAACTCCGTTCCATTTTCTATTTTTAATAAACAAAATAGAGCGATCTATTTTTACTAAATGGTTTTATTTTCTACTGAGCATGTGCAACAAACCATGCATTCTGGCTTGACATCTCCCTTTGTGACGACAATCTATTAAGATATTTCCATAGAAAAAAGAAGACTGCACTCGCTGCGCTCGTATCGCATCTATTTTCTATAGAAACGTCTTAATAGACTCTATTCTATACATAGTCGAGCGTAGGTATCCGACGTTGACAATTATTATGTATGACTGTGACATAACGTCATCGACGCATTGGTTACTCAGAAATACTAACATTCCTTGGCCCAAGCTAGACAGTCCTCGAAACAATAAATCTCTTGTCAAGTGTCAAGAAACCTTAGTTAGACCATAACAAACAGTGACTTGTCCTTAAGGTATATAACAGAACTGGAAAGTTTATATTCTTTTTAAGTACAAATGCAATCATTTACCAAGATAAAGATCAAACCTTCTCCGCCGTTCTCACGTGTTTTCAACTTCACATTTGCAAACTATTTATAATTGATGGTTTAGAAACTGGCCGCAATAGCTCAAGCGGTGGAGCGTCGGCTTGCGGATCGGGAGGTCGTGGGTTCGAACCCCGGCCGGGTCATACCAAAGACTTTAAAGTTGGTAGTAGTGGCTTCCCTCCTAACGCTCGGGGCAAAGGGGACAGCATTACGCCTGACTCGTCGGTGTCAGTATAATGGACCGGCCGGGTTCAGTCCCTGGGCACCTCATAAATGCCCCTGTGCTATAATGATAGAAATGTCGATGCGCAGTATCGGCAAAAATGCCGGCTAATTCCATTCCATGATACTGGTCACAATTAACATTTTATCAACCGATATCGTCTCTTCTGATTGGTCAAATTCCGCAATGAAAACCTAATTGCTAGACCACGTCTCTTCCGACTGGTCTAATTATATAGTGTAGCCCTTACAGCTAGACCACCTCTCTTCCGATTGGTTAAATTCATACGTGTAGACCTAATAGCTGGACCACCTCTCTTCCGATTGGTCTAATTATATAGTGTAGCCCTTACAGCTAGACCACCTCTCTTCCGATTGGTCAAATTCATACGTGTAGACCTAATAGCTGGACCACCTCTCTTCCGATTGTTAAAATTAAGTAGTGTAGACCTAACCGCTAGACCACTTCTATTCCGATTGGACAGATTCTGTAGTGTAGACCTAACAGCTAGACCACCTCTCTTCCAATTGGTCAAATTACGTAGAGTATACCTAACTGCTAGACCACTAATCTTGCGATGGGTCAAATTCCGTAGTGTAGGCCTAATAGCTAGACCACTTCTCTTCCGATTGGTCAAGTTCTGTAATGTAGACCTAATAGCTAGACCGCTTCTCTTCCGACTAGTCGAATTACGTAGGGTAGACCTAACAGCTAGACCACTTCTCTTCGGCTTAGTCGAATTACGTAGGGTAGACCTAACAGCTAGACCACTTCTTTTCGGCTTAGTTGAATTACATAGGGTAGACCTAACAGCTAGACCACTTCTCTTCTGATTAGTCAAATTCCTTAGTGTAGACCTAACAGCGAGAACTCCTTTGCTATGATAAGCCCGACGCCACAGGTCGAGACCTAGCGACTACAACATTTTATTAAAGCTTAAGTCTAGACTCATAGGTCTCAAAAGTATTGAAGACTTCCGGGTTTAAAGGTGGTATCCGAAAGTTTGCCTTGATCAAATACGATTAACAAAAACTTAGCCAATGTTTACAGAATTTGCACATAATTTCTGCATAAACATATGCTTTTGTTTAAATGAAGACGATTTTCAACACAACCTCAATTGTCAGACAGTACAAATCATTAAGAAAGTGCTCCGAATGTTCTTTCTTTCCGGATCTATAAATAAGTACGATGGGGATTTCTGCTAAAAATAAGTACCGACCTTTAAACGGCATGCCCGGATGATGCTATAACGTGATCTGAAAAAGTGATAACGCGATTATCTTAGTTTTGATAAGCTACATGTGCAGCATAGCTCAGAAAGAAAATGCAGTGTTGTAATGGCAGGTTGGGTGGTGGATTCCACTTTTCACGTACATGAATAACATGATTTTGCGGGATCTTTTCAAACAACAATAATTTATATGGCTGTTTGAGACATGCTGGTCCAAACTGTTTAAAACCACCTTTAACAAAAAAGGGCTTGTCCTATGTTTGTAGATTTAGGCTTTAAAATCGCGAGAACCTCACCCACTGTCAGCACTTGCGCCATTGGGACGAAAATGTAAACAGATAGCGTTGATCAAAAGAATGTAAACTATGCGACCGTGCAGTTTCTTGATGTGTGGCGACCAAAATAACAACAACAAAAAACAACAACAAACAACGGGGTTGTCACCGCCAGTGTGTCGTTGTAAATTGTATCTTGATAGCTAACAACAGATGTTACGACGGTCTGGTAAACATGTTTTAACGTGTGAACAAAGAATAAAGACGCAACTTCCGCACTTTATTCGTCCGACAGATTGTGCAGCTTCACAAAACAGTAGTTTATCAATGCTAAAGTTGTTTATCTTCAGATAAACGTTAACCTGGATTGGGGGAATTGGTGCATAATTTCTGCAAAAAAGTCAAACCTAAGTCTAACAAAAGACTATTTTGAACACTGTCCAAATTGTAAAAAAACGTAAACTAAATCATTCTTCATCTATAGCCTATTCTTTCTAAAACTATAAATAACCATGATTGTGATTTCTGCTAAAAACTGACATTGACATCATCTCCGAATGATTATATAAAGTTACGGGTCACATGGTTTTCAAATAGCTGACTTGCAGCGTGGCTTAGATAGGAAATACCTATTTGTAATGACGAGTGATGTGTTATGCTTCACTTTTCCCATAGATGTAGAATATCAATAATCAGCATTTTGCGAGATCTTTTCCATCAACAAAATTTTATTTGGTTCTTTGAGAGAGAAAAAATCTGGTCCAAATAGTCGGATATCACCTTTAAAGCGATTCTATTGAATTTTCATATAAATTATTAAACTGAAAACCATTTCTTTGATTCTGACATAAAAGATGACGGTACATTATATTGTTCATTACAATAACCGTTTGAACTGACTTTTTACGCCATATAGAAAGAAGGACGATAAAAGCCGAAATCGAAAGATTTCAAAAGTTGACTAAGTCTGATATGCTCGCTTTAAAAATTGCGTACACATTGGCATGTAACAGTTTGCATGTACGTAATATATGCAACAATATCTGACCTCTGTTTGGAGCATGTGTACGTAATTTCTGCAGAAAAAATCTTAAGTTAGTTTAAACTTTGACTATTTTCAACAGTATGTCAGTTTTCGGACTATAAAACTCGTTAATCAACGCTTAAACGTTCTTTATTTTTAAATCTATTTATAAGAACGGTTGGGATTCCTGCTAAAATAGGCATCGACGTCACAGCGGACACAACATAAGTGGCCACGTGGTTTAAAATTAGCTAACTGTGCCGCGTGGCTCAGATAAGAATATACATGTTAGAAATGACGATTCTGACGTTATGGTTCACTTTTCAGACAGGTGTAGACATCAATAAACATCATTTCGCGAGATATGTTTGGGTAACATTGGTTTATTATGATGTTTAATGAAACTATTTTGGTCTTAACTGTTGGATACCTTTAAATGATTGATCTAACGTGTCAACGTTCGTCTTACACGTCGTAAACATAGTAGTGTTATAGCTAAGTTACTTCAACGACTGTCTATTCCGGAGACGTGATAATGTGACTCGTGGCACAATATCAGGTGCTCGCGATATGCTTTTACAGTTAAGGTATGCTTTCACAGCGTACTTTCACAGGGAATGCATACTTTTACAGTGAAGGCAGCTATATGTCTTGAACACTTATGTGACTTGTAGTAGTACAATGCCAGGTGCTTTGGGCATGCTTTCACAATCAGTAAAGGCAGGCTTTTACAGTTAATGCATGCTTTCACATAGAAACACTACACCGTCTCCAGGAAACAGAAATATTATCACTGGGCCGTTTAATCCTATACAAGTCTTCGAGAACACTGGCGTATTTGTTCAAAAAATACATTAAAATGTCAAAAACGCGCCATGAATTATTGGCGTCCGCGCTGAAGCGCGGGGACCTTTATGGAATGTGTTGGAAGTTTGTCAATGGGCTGTCGTTGTTAGTCGTCATTTGTTACTACTCGGTTGTATCCAGACAAGTATATTTAGTGTTGTTTCTTTCGGCGTAGCTGTCTAACCTACTTACAAACGCTGACGCAAGGCTAGCCTGAATGAATATCAGAGCGATTCGCATTGGTAGAAATTCCTAATAGCATCATATACCGTAGTGTTTCTAATAAACGTCCTCGGGGTGGCGATATATAGTTATTTACACAGGTATTTAAGTCATAAACAAGCCTATATCAATGAGTGACATTATTGAATAGTCTCCCCTGAATAACCCCTAAATGCAAGTAGGTCCTTTCATTTGTTTTACTCGGTTTTTATGCTTGTTCTTTTTGGAGTGTATGTTGACTTCTTTGACTTTCAAGTTAACCATCATCAACAAACACTTCCATTTTCTTTTTTAAATAACAAATCTCTATAAGTATTTAAATGGATTTTAAGCTTATATTTGTGCAAAAGAAATTTCACCGTTTGTAACTGCATAATCTACAAAAGAACGGGCGATAAAGTCCAAGAATTCCGACTATAAAGGACATACCTACTCTTTGGAATACCTCGGATATTAACAAACGAGGGAGATAATTTCCAGTTTACCAATGTACCCCATTTCCTACAGTATTATTGTACATAGTGTATAAAATGTCACTTGATCCTACATTTGTTTAAACATCATCTCTGTCATATGCCGCAAAGCAGACCGTTCACTTCCGGCACGATCTAACTACTTCATAACTTTAAGTGCCTATTACGTGAGAATTATGAGGCGCAGATGGAGCGAGCGACTAGTTTAAAAATGTACACCATTTTCATGCCATTCTTCTCACAAATTTATATTCAATAGAAACATAAACACGATAAAAATGTGTAAGTTAATGCTTCACAAACGCCGCATAGCCTTTTAAAAGAAATTTCTTGTTTTTCCTTTTTTTTTAATCCGACGCCGTTTGTCTTTTTAAAGACATTTCTTGTTACCTTTACGACCGTCTCCAAATAACTGAAATACTGTTGGTGGGACGATAAACCCAAGAAACAAACTTTTACGAGCGTTTTAATATTGCTGTCCGTTCATTATGACTCAGTTTGTCCCATAAAGGTTGGTTACATAAATACATCGAGACATTTAAAATATGCAGTGCAAATGGTGCTGTATGTCATATTAGCCATGTACATGCAAATGCCATTATTTTCAAAGCACAATTCGGCTGTTTGTCGTTGGCGAGCGTCAGAAAAAAATGAACGCCAATTTTTACTATGCATCAATGTTTTGATTTCTTGTAACCATAATGGGATACCAGTTGTATGGCCGGATGCGGTCAGATATGCGAATTTATTATGTTTCCTGTAACAGTCATGTGTTATAAAGATTTAAAATGGTTAGTAATAAAGCTTTTTTTGAACATAGTGAGAACGACTGACAATATGTTATTCTACAATGATGTTGTAAAATGCTATGTCGCTACGACTGTATAGATAGTTTCCATGTGATGTCATCGACACTGATAAGACAGTTTAAGGAAGCCATCTTTGAAGGCAGAAGCTAATGCAGGCTGAAATTGGGAAATATGTGCTGTATTAAGCTCACCATGGTGCTTTTATTTTTCAGTCTATTTTACTGAATTTTATATAAAGTTTTACAGCTTTTATAAAGTATTTTAAATATCAAAACTATATTTTGATAGTTTAAAAGTTTAAAGAAATACAACCGAAAATGATACACTGTTCATTTTGTTTTTAGTATGAGCCAATAGTTTTATTTATTTCTGTGTATTTATTCTGTGTGCATTTATCAATTGTAAAAATATTGTATTCTAAAAATATGAATTTCAAGAGCTTTCCAATGGTGTATACTTTTTAATTTTCGGACCACAAATGAAGAAATTACAAGAAAATAAAATTTACCCTTCTATTCAATTCATATGAAAATCCCTTAAGTTACCATCAAAGATGGCTACCAAGATAAGGGATTTTCACTGATGTGATAACTATCTATAGACGCTTCCACGGGTACATAGTCAGTTTGCTGACATAATGTTATATTTATTTTAAATTTAAAGTTTGAATCTCTATATTTTAGCTAAAGACACCCTCTGAATTTATCGTTCACTTCATCTGTAAATATTTGTCTTCAAATTCTGGTTTGGTGTGCGTGAATATGTGTATTATTGTATAGCAGCGAGTTTATTGCTCAACTGCACATTTGTAATATTTTATTTCATTATAATTTATTTTAAATGATTTATCACGATAAGTAGTTCAATTTACATAGCAAAAGTACAGAAATTCGACATTTTTTATGATTTGCATATATGTACGAAAACTCGCTAGAATGCATCTACAGTATTTCTACTTTCCCTGGGAACATGCCACCGGATCATCATAGCAATTAAAGCAGTACCTACACACTGATATGAACCAAGTTTTGCCATTTATTTTGGCTAAAGAAAGTACTGAAACCAACATTATGTCTCCCCAAGACAATTTTAAGTATCCTTCTTTCTTTCTTCTTCATTCTCTGTACTTGTTTGTGCACGCTTCAGTCTATCTCTCATGCGATTTCGAGGACACTGTTTTGCCGCATTTAAGAAATAGTATCAAAGTCGTAAAAATCTTACATTCAAATATTTGTAACTATCAATTAATATCTTACACACCTTTAAAATGATTTGATTCACACGCATATGTATAAACAACAGACAAACATATACTCTTAAGTCAATGGCATGGAAATATAACTTACAGTTTTCGTCTCCTTTATTCCTCTTTTTTACCTAACTCACCTTACAAAAAAGACAAACTAGAATAAACGTTAGACATGTTGAGCATGTGTCTCTCGCCAGCAAGAAGTGTGTATATTGTATTGCCTAACATCGTTATAAAACAAGCTACGTCCTGTAGAAACCAGCACCATGTATAAGATTACGAAAAGGCAACCTGGTTTAAAGGTGATATCCAACAATTTGCCTATCTTAAATGCATGTTGCAATATCTTAACACTGCTTTGTGGAATCTGGACATAATTTGCATAAACTCATAGTTTAAGTATAGATGTTTTTGAACACTACCTATATTGAAACACAGTAAAATCGCGATAACAAACACTCTAATATTTTATTGTTTCCAAAGCTATAAAATAAGCGCCATAATAATCTCTGCTACAAATAGATATCGACGTCAGAGGGGATTAACCGGATGACTATAAAACGTGATCGAGAAAGAAAGTTGTCACGTGGTTTTCTTAGTTTAAACATAGCCATCTCTGCAGCGTGGCTTAGATAGGAAAAACCTGTTTGCAATGC
>CM017566.1:26363347-26375847 GCA_007844125.1 Sinonovacula constricta | reverse complement strand
GCTTATAATTAAGGATCTATTGACTTTTTTTGTTTTTTTGGCACGTGCCAAATTTTATTAAGCTTATAGATAAGGATCTATGGTTCTTTTGAAGCCATGGGCCAAATGTCATTAAGCTAATAATTAAGGATCTATTGACCTTTTGGAAGCAGGGACCAAATTTTATTAAGCTTATAGTTAAGGATGTATTGACTTTTTGGAACCATAGGCCAAATGTTATTAAGCTTACAATTGAGGATGTATTGACCTTTTTGGGCTGTTTGCCTTATAGTTAAGGATCTATTGACTTTATTGGTTTTGGAGGCACGTGCCAAATGTTATTAAGCTTATAATTAATGATGTATTGACTTTTTGGAACCAGGGGAAAGATGCTATTTAGCTTATAGTTAAAGATCGATTGAATTTTTGGAACCAGGGGCCAAATGCAATTTGGCTTTTAATTAAGGATCTATTGACTTTTGGGGTTTTTGAGGTATATATATAGGTAATATTCTATAGACCTTTTGGAAGCAGAGGGCAAATGTTATTAAGCTTATAGTTAAGGAGCTATTGACTTTGATGGTTTTTAGAGGCACATGCCAAATGTTGTTAAGCTTATAGCTTAGGATCTATTGACTTTTATGGATCCATTGGCCAAATGTTGTAAAGCTTATAGTTTAGGATCTATTGACCTTTTGGAAGGAGGGGCCGAATGTTATTAAGCTTATAGTTAAGGATGTATTGACTTTTTGGAAGGAGGGGCCGAATGTTATTAAGCTTATAGTTAAGGATGTATTGACTTTTTGGAAGGAGGGGCCGAATGTTTTTAAGCTTACAGTTAACGATGCATTGATTTTTTTGGAAGCAGGGACCAAATGTTATTAAGCTTACAGTTAAGGATGTATTGACGTTTTGGAAGGAGGGGCCATATGTTATTTAGCTTACAGTTAAAGATGTATTGACGTTTTGGAAGGAGGGACCAAATGTTATTTAGCTTACAGTTAAGAATGTATTGACGTTTTAGAAGGAGGGACCAAATGTTATTTAGCTTTCAGTTAAGGATGTATTGACGTTTTAGAAGGAGGGACCAAATGTTATTTAGCTTTCAGTTAAGGATGTATTGACGTTTTAGAAGGAGGGACCAAATGTTATTTAGCTTACAGTTAAGGATGTATTGGCGTTTTGGAAGGAGGGGCCATATGTTATTTAGCTTACAGTTAAGGATGTATTGACGTTTTGGAAGGAGGGACCAAATGTTATTTAGCTTACAGTTAAGGATGTATTGACGTTTTGGAAGGAGGGGCCACATGCTATTTAGCTTACAGTAAAGGATTATTGACCTTTGGGGCTGTTAGGCTTATAGTTAAGGATCTATTGACTTTTTTTTTGTTTTAGGAGGCACGTGCCAAATTTTATTAAGCTTATAGTTAAGGATCTATGGTTCTTTTGAAGCCATGGGCAAAATGTTATTAAGCTAATAATTAAGGATCTATTGACCTTTTGGAAGGAGGGACCAAATGTTATTTAGCTTATAGTTAGGATGTATTGACGTTTTGAAAGGAGGGGTCACATGCTATTTAGCTTACAGTTAAGGATGTATTGACATTTTGGGGCTGTTTGGCTTATAGTTAAGGATCTATTGACTTTTTTTTTTTGGTTTTAGGAGGCACATGCCAAATTTTATTCAGCTTATAGTTAAGGATCTATGGGCGTTTTGGAAGGAGAGGCCAAATGCTATTTAACTTATAGTTAAGGATGTATTGACGTTTTGGGGCTGTTTGGCTTATAGTTAAGGATCTATTGACTTTTTTTTTGGTTTTAGGAGGCACATGCCAAATTTTATTCAGCTTATAGTTAAGGATCTATGGGCGTTTTGGAAGGAGAGGCCAAATGCTATTTAACTTATAGTTAAGGATGTATTGACGTTTTAGAAGCAGGGGCCAAATGCTGTTTAGCCTATAGTTTAGGTTCTATTAACCCTTTGAAAGCAGGGGCCAAATTTTATTAAGCATATAGTTGAGGATATATTGACTTTTTGGAACCAGAGGCCAGATGCTGTTTGGCTTATAGTTAAGAATCTATTGACTTTTTTGGGGGTTTTAGGACCAAATGTTTTCAAGCTTATCGTTACGGATGTATTGACGTTTTGGAAGGAGGGGCCAAATGTTATTAAGCTTTCAGTTAAGGATGTATTGACGTTTTAGAAGGAGGGCCCGAATGCTATTTAACTTATAGTTAAGGATGTATTGACGTTTTGGAAGGAGGGGCCATTCAGATCAGATTTTATTTTCAACCATTTCTTGACAATTAGGGAGCATGGATATGTAACGTGCTTCAGTTATATTTTTACATGTGGACATAATGAAAAGGAGATTAAGAAGAAAACAGAAAATACTGCTTTTGTTTTGTAGTTATTAATGACAAATGTGAATCAATACCGAAATAAACAAAAACACAAAACGTTATGAAGCTGGGAAAATTACACACGTCGAATAAATCACTACGCTTCTTTATTCTCTGATAATACATGCACTATTTAATGACTATTTAACACTTATTTACATTTTATCTACAATACCATTTATGTGTATCGTAAATACCAATCTGTTTAGAAAGCAATGCTCTCTCGTCGAAGTCTACGGCTTATTATCGTCATTGTAGTTGGAGTCATTGTTATCACGTGACTGGTCTAACATTGTAGTTATGTTACCAAGCTCAATGTCGTTGTCCAACGACACCGATCTTTCGTCATGATGTTTGCACGTGACCACTCGGAACAACCCTTTAATCCACCTCCGGAAATGCCTGTACATAACACAATAGACCCAAAAGTTCAGATGAAAGCTGACTACAAGCAGAACCTCGTACACACCGTGGATAATTCTATTTGTCTCGAGCGGGAAAATGCGCCTGTTAGAATGGGTCAAAAACAGCGTGATTAGATAAAATAATCCGTAAGGAAGCTCGGGGATTAGAAAAATAGTAACGATCAAAATGACGACAACGGTGACGACTTTTTTGTCTTCCTGCTTTCGTGTGGAAGACTCAGGTTCCATGTTGCTGGCGACCAGCCCTCGAATGCTGCGGACCATCAAAACGGCGGTGATGATGAGAGCCAGACTTGGTAGCAGGTGACCGAAAATCAAAGCACACCAAATGTACACACATGTCCATCCACAGGGATAAGGTATATTCCATCGACAATATCCGTGGCTTGTTTTGATAT
The DNA here is from genome assembly GCA_007844125.1 of Sinonovacula constricta. Lineage (NCBI taxonomy): Eukaryota > Metazoa > Mollusca > Bivalvia > Cardiida > Solecurtidae > Sinonovacula > Sinonovacula constricta. Next base: position 26,372,642 of record CM017566.1, on the reverse strand, counting down.
CGAAGGCATGGAATACATGCAATACGAAAGGCAGAACGTAGATAACGATTATGGCCATAACAGTATTCCGCAGATTGCAGTACTTAGCCGCATGTAGCGGGTACCTCACTTGGCAGAACCTTTGAACTGCAAGCAGTAACGTTTGCCATACAGAAACCGTGTGGAAAGCACGGGAAATGTACAATCTAGAAATCATAGCCCCGTTACACCATTCTGCTGTTAGGTTCTCGTTGGCTTGCACAAATATGTGAACGGAGGCGGGTAGTGTTACTAGTCCGGTTAGCGAGTCAGATATCGCTATAGAAACCAAAACCACATTGGTCGCATTGCGCATGTGCTTTCTAAGAAATGCACCAATCACAAGTAAGTTACAGCAGCTCATAAATATCACAATGACCGGCCAGACGTAACCATAAAGCGGTATTTCAAATGGAAATATTTGATAGTAATGACTGGTATGACGATAGTCCTCCCAGTCGCCGTCTTCGTACTCATAGTAACTGTAATAACTGTCCTGATTATGAATTACTCCAACCTGTCCGCCAGAGTGATTCAGCATTGCGTTGTTATGGTCCATCGTTGCCATAAGAACGTTTGACATTCTGAAAAAGTATGAATGTTATACCGATCTTGAGAAAAGACGGGGTGCACATCTGGACTTACAGCCCTATACATGTTATACCTCTAAATTGTCATCTTTAAATTAGTTAACAATCAATCGTGTAATCCGAAATCATAATTACATTTGAAAAAAAAAATCAAATTTTACTGCGTAAAGTATGCACACATAACCGTTTTCAGTTAAAAAATGCATCAGTATACAATAATTATCTATGCCATCGACGTGTATTCGACATAAATGTAAGGCCAATATACGAGAAGTAAATGACGGTGAGCGACGGTGATAATTTGAAACCGTTTTCAGTCGGGTTGTGCCGACTTAAAACGTCATATTTTCAACATATAAGACATGTGTCAGAGTTTGTAAACGGGGCGTGGAGGTAATCGCAGGTTGCAGAATACTATAACTCATAGAAAATGTCACTCGGATCACGCTTCGGTGATTCTACGTAATCACCTCGGAAATAATGCTGTCGCCGCCATATTGACGAACTACATCCAAAATGGAGGCCGGCAACGCGGAAATTCATTTGTAAACGTGTTCATTGTGTTTGCTACAAAATAGAGACAATTATAATGTCATTGGAAGGAAAAGCAGTGAAATAAAGATTGTTTTGGATGATTTTTCCCCCTTTATGTCGGAAGAATTAAGTTAATTTGCAGAAACTGCTGTCTATATCCGAAGCTTGCCGGAGATCGCCGAGTAGGTACGATTGGCACTTTGAAAAGTCAGCCATCTTTGTTTACATAATGCAATGAGAAGTTATTCGCCGGGGCAAATCACCAACTGGTGTATTCCTACAATTATTTACGCGGTCTATATCCGAAGCTTGCCGGAGATCGCCGAGTAGGTACGATAGAGAAAATGTTTGCACTAGTTAGATCAATTGGAACTTCTCGGGTAATTCCGTCCTCGGAACAATCATTCCTCGGATGTATCTGGTGTAATGATGCTTACTGAAATCACGATCGTTTTTGTTCGCCGGAAGTAGGTAGAAGACTACGCCTAAAATGTAGTTCGCACAAAACATAAACAATGCAGTCGTTTGACAGCTGCGTGTCTGCTGCGCTGAGTAAATTAAAATTGAACGGTTTGAATTTGAAGCCGCCGCAAATTGAGTTTTGCAGGCATCGTACTGTAGTGAGCTGTCTTTCGAGCTGCCATCTTTGTTTTGACATCTGTCACAAAAGTAGTCCCATTTAGGGAAATGGCCGAGGTGATCCGACTACGTCCATCCGAGAGCAATCGGAATACCTCGGGTAATTCCGTCCTCGGGACAATAATCCCTCGGATGTATCTGGTGCAATACTTACTGAAATCACGATCGTTTTGTTCGCCGGAAGTCGGAAGAAGGCTATGCCTAAAATGTGTAGTTCGCACAAAAAATTGACAATGCCATTGCCTTACAGCTGCGTGTCTTCTGCGCTGGTTAAATTAAAATTGAATGATTTAAATTTGAAGCCGCCACAAATTGAAGTTTTACAAGCATAATGTCGTGAGCTGTCACCCGAGCTGCCATCTTTGTTTAAACGTTTGTCCCAAAAGTAGTCCCATTTAGGGAAATGGCCGAGGGCATCCGACTACCTACATACATCCTAGAGATGAATCGTGAATTATCCGAGGTGTTCTTATTGATCCAAGAGATGATTCATGAATTGTTCGAGGTGTTCCGATTGTAGTTAGACAGGGATATTATAGAATACCTTTGCGATATCGAGAATGGCGTTTTGTCGCTATTAAAATTGTACTAAACTTATTAAGGAAATACTCGTCTGGGGAATCGAACATATGAGATAACGATAAAGTAACACGCGTGAAAGGTGGTATCCGAAAGTTTGGACTAGTTCTTTTTCAATCATGCAACCAAAAAATTTATTGTTACTTAAAACATACCCAAGAAATGATGTTTATTGGTGCCCCACATTTATTTGAAAAGAAAGGTTTAACATCACACTTGTCAATGTTACGAAGGTGTTATCCTATCCAAGCCACGCTTCATGATTAGCTATGTTTAAACAAAGAGACTAACGAGACCACTTACTTTGAAATCTTAATGCATGACCATCAGCTCTGACGTCGACATATAATTTTAGCTAAAATCCCCCACCACCCAACACCACCTCCAACCCGCCCCTTCACACACCAAATCGTGCTTATTTATAGATTTGCAAATAATGGACATTTTTACCGTCTAACTATTGAGGTAATGTTATAAATAGCCCTAACTTAAACTAAAGTATTGGTTTATGCAACAATTATGCACACATTCCCCAGAACAGGGTTAAGATGCTGTTCCATGTATTAGATGCAAGCATCTGTCGAATCACCTTTAAACGAGGCCGCGATAGGAGTTAATTGTTGGTTCAGAGATACAAATGAAAGTTGGTCAAATTGGCCATTATAATGGGTGCTTTGAACTGCTCAAGCAGGTCATGTCAGCAGTCTAGTATGATGATGAGGAGGAGGAGAAGGAGGATGATGATGAGGATGAAATAAAATTTAGTCTAGTATATAAGCTGTGATTGCCTAACATAAAACATGTCCCTGTGGAGCAGCTGATAAGCGCCACAGGTTGCTTGGTTGAGTAACGATTTTCAGGAAGAATTGCGAAGTTCGGAACACATTTTGCATCTTGAAATATTAGCCCTAAATTCTTGAAATTCTTGGTGTAAATTAAATAAGAATTAATCTGGCAAACCATCACTTGATGCAGAAAGAAGAAAAATGATAAAAAATAATTGCCGTTTACATTTGTTTTGTTTTTTTTGTTTTTGTTTTTTGTTGTTGTTTTTTTGTGTTTTTGTTGTTGTTTTTTGCTATTAAGTAATCTCTCTGACGCATATTTTGGTGTTAAGTTTGTACTTGCACAATTTAAGTTTATATCTTTGTTGGCAGGGATGGATCCGGCGCGGGGGTGGTGGATGGGGATGCATCAACGACACCCCCTCCACACGCAATCAAGGTAAAAGAGTAGAATTGTGTAAATATACATGTAAGCCTAAAATACTAAGCTTTTAAGGTAAATTTTGTCTGTTATACGTTAATGTCGAAGTTACGGTCCCTTACTGTGTATATATAGCTAGTATTTACTGCGATAAAGTTGAATGGATCTTGATTTACATACACGCACGCACGCGCACGCACGCACGCAAACACGCACACACACACGTACACACAATTTTTTTGGATCTGCCACTGTTGGGGCTAATTTTATTCAATTTATATCTGTTCAGCCTGGTTTGGTTTGAACAAATGGATGATGCCAAAAAAGACGTATCTTATCACAAGTTTTGATTAGCAGCCGACTTTCGTCTGTAGTCTTTCAGAACACATCACTTGTTTGCCAAAATATATACGTGTCCTGATACCGCCAAGGAGTTGTTACGAATGACAAACTACAACAAACAACCTTTTGCCAAATTTCTAATGCATTCTGAACTATATGAGAAACTAGGTCTATGTTTTTGTTTTTTAATATCTAAATACTCCTTGATATGACCATCAAAAAATCGGGCCATTATCTTAACAGACGCCATGTGGAGCTTAATCTACTACAGTTTCGTGACCGGTAGAATCGGTAGAATCGACACATTCCTTAAAAATGGTATCCGATAGTTTGACTATATCAAATACATGTCACAATATTTGACACCTGTTTATTTTGAACAGTGCATGAACCTTAATTGTGTGACGGTATAAATTACTCAAAAAGTTAATTCTTTTCAACTCAAGTACGTCAGGGATCGATCAGGGGGTGGGGTGGGGGTGGGGGTGGGGTGGATCACCCGCCACCAGCACCAACCAGGTAAAAGAGTAGAGTTGTGAAAACACATAAGCTTAAAAATAACTAAGATTTTAAAGTACATTTTGTCTGTTGATTGCTTAGGTCGAAGTTATGGTCCCTTGCTGTGTGTATATATATATATATATATATACCTAGTATTTACTGCGATAAAGTTGAATGTATCGTCATTCATACCCCTACCATCAAAATTTTCTAGATCCGCCCCTGATTGACGTCAAAGCGGATTACCAGGATGATGATATAGCGTCAAGTTAAAAGTAAGTGGTCACGTGGTTTTCTTAGTTTACAAAATAGCCAACTGTGCAACTGTGCAGCGTGGCTCAGATAGGAAATAAATGTTTGAAATGACGATAGGGGCTAGTCCGGTTACCATGCACTCCACGCCCCCCCCCCACCCCCCCCCCTCAACGAAGGGAAGAATTTAGAAATTAGACATAATAAATTTTTGAGAAAAAATCTTCGTATAAAAAAATCAACAAATCTAGGTGGATTATACGGCGAATTAGGACGAAATTTCATGAAAATCAAATGCTATAATATTCTCATACAGTATTGGTTTAAATTATTGTAACTTAGCAACACTAGTTTGATTAATTGAGTGTACAATATACACAAAAAATAAGCCGAAAACGGAAATAACTGGGCGCACCAAGAAAAAAAAGGATTTTAAGTAATATTGGAATGTTAAATATCTGGGTTAATCAAGATAACAACTACTCTCAATTCCATTTTTGTATAATAAGGAACAGAATATTAGATATTTATAAACAAGGGTGGTATTCTAATGTTAACAATTCATGGAGATTTGGTAACATAAAGCCTATATTAACATGAGTTCAAAAATATTTAAGATGCATAGCCCAATAGCTTTGGTACGATATAGAATTTGTACAAGTTGTCATATGAACTTACAAGAATATGAGTATCATTTTTTGCTTGTATGTCCGAAATACTACAATCTTAGAAAACAATTTTTCAGTCCCTTTTACTGTCATTGGCCAATATTACAAAAGCTTGAAACACTTTTATCATCAAATTATCGGTGCGCGGTAACCATATCCAGCTGCCGGACTAGGCGTTTTGCTTTCCACAAAGAAGTAAGACATCGCTTACCAGCATTTTGCGGAAACTTTTCGGGTAATAATCATTTTTTTTGGTTGTTTGGGGGTATAAAATTGGTCCAAGCTGTCGGATACCACTATTCAAACTGTAGGATACCACCTTTCAAACTGTCGGATACCACCTTTCAAACTGTCGGACACAACCTTTCAAACTGTCGGATACCACCATTCAAACTGTCGGATACCCAGATACCACCTTTCAAACTGTAGGATACCACCTTTCAAACTGTCGGATACCACCATTCAAACTGTCGGATACCACCTTTCAAACTGTCGGATACCACCATTCAAACTGTCGGATACCACCTTTCAAACTGTCGGATACCCAGAAACCACCTTTCAAACTGTAGGATACCACCTTTCAAACTGTCGGATACCACCATTCAAACTGTCGGATACCACCTTTCAAACTGTCGGATACCACCATTCAAACTGTCGGATACCACCTTTCAAACTGTCGGATACCACCTTTCAAACTGTCGGATACCACCATTCAAACTGTCGGATACCACCTTTCAAACTGTCGGATACCACCATTCAAACTGTTGGATACAACCTTTCAAACTGTCGGATACCACCATTCAAACTGTCGGATACCACCATTCAAACTGTAGGATACCACCATTCTAACCGTAGGATACAACCTTTCAAACTGTCGGATACCACCTTTCAAACTGTCGGATACAACCTATCAAACCGTCGGATACCACCATTCAAACTGTCGGATACCACCATTCAAACTGTCGGATACCTCCATTCAAACTGTCGGATACCACCTTTCAAACTGTCGGATACCACCATTCAAACTGTCGGATACCACCTTTCAAACTGTCGGATACCACCATTCAAACTGTCGGACCATTCAAACTGTCGGATACCACCTTTCAAACTGTCAGATATCACCTTTCAAACTGCCGGATACCACCATTCAAACTGTCGGATACAACCTTTCAAACTGTCGGATACCACCTTTCAAACTGTCGGATACCACCATTCAAACTGTCGGATACAACCTTTCAAACTGTCGGATACCACCATTCAAACTGTCGGATACCCAGATACCACCTTTCAAACTGTAGGATACCACCTTTCAAACTGTCGGATACCACCATTCAAACTGTCGGATACCACCTTTCAAACTGTTGGATACCAACATTCAAACTGTCGGATACAACCTTTCAAACTGTCGGATACAACCTTTCAAACTGTCGGATACCACCATTCAAACTGTCGGATACCACCTTTCAAACCGTCGGATACCACCATTCAAACTGTCGGATACCACCATTCAAACTGTCGGATACCACCATTCAAACTGTCAGATACGACTATTCAAACTGTCGGATACCACCATTCAAACTGTCGGATACCCAGATACCACCTTTCAAACTGTTGGATACCACCTTTCAAACTGTCGGATACCACCATTCAAACTGTAGGATACCACCATTCAAACTGTCGGATACCACCTTTCAAACTGTCGGATACCACCATTCAAACTGTCGGATACCACCATTCAAACTGTCGGATACCCAGATACCACCTTTCAAACTGTAGGATACCACCTTTCAAACTGTCGGATACCACCATTCAAACTGTCGGATACCACCATTCAAACTGTAGGATACCACCATTCAAACTGTCCGATACCACCTTTCAAACTGTAGGATACCACCATTCAAACTGTCGGATACCACCATTCAAACTGTAGGATACCACCTTTCAAACTGTCGGATACCACCTTTCAAACTGTCGGATACCACCTTTCAAACGGTAAGATACCACCTTTCAAACTGTCGGATACCACCATTCAAACTGTTGGATACCACCTTTCAAACTGTCGGATACCACCTTTCAAACTGTCGGATACCACCATTCAAACTGTCAGATACCACCATTCAAACTGTCTGATACCACCATTCAAACTGTCGGATACCACCATTCAAACTGTCAGATACCACCATTCAAATGTCGGATACCACCATTCAAACTGTCAGATACCACCATTCAAACTGTCGGATACCACCTTTCAAACTGTCGGATACCACCATTCAAACTGTCAGATACCACCATTCAAACTGTCGGATACCACCATTCAAACTGTCGGATACCACCATTCAAACTGTCAGATACCACCATTCAAACTGTCGGATACCACCTTTCAAACTGTAGGATACCACCATTCAAACTGTCGGATACCACCATTCAAACTGTCGGATACCACCATTCAAACTGTCGGATACCACCATTTAAACTGTCAGATACCACCATTCAAACTGTCGGATACCACCATTCAAACTGTCGGATACCCAGATACCACCTTTCAAACTGTCGGATACCACCATTCAAACTGTCGGATGCCACCTTTCAAACTGTCGGATACCACCTTTCAAACTGTCGGATACCACCTTTCAACTAGAACCCCGCGACTCGACAAGCTTTGATTTGTGTAAAAATATTTAAGTTTATACGATACAAAAGCATAATGATAGTAATAATAGTACTTATAATGACAATAATAATAATAGCAACAACAACAACAATAATAATAATAATAATAATAATAATAATAATAATAGTAATAATAATAATAATAATGACAAAAATAATATTATTTTTATGTAACCTTTTATCTTTTATCATCAATTAATAGTAGTAGCAGTTGTAGTAGTAGTACTCGTAGTAGTAGAAGTAGTAGTAGTAGTAGTAGTAGTAGTAGTAGTAGTAGTAGTAGTAGTAGTAGTAGTAGTAGTAGTACTTTCATTATCATTATCATTATTTGTAGTAGTAGCAGTGTATTTGTTGTTGATCGTTGTTGTTGTAGTAGAAGATTTGTTTAGTTTTTTTTTTTTAAAAATACATCGCAGCGACCAGTTATGATATTTATAGCGACGTCCAGCTATTTTTGGTTTAGGAAGACCCTAGACAAATGTCAGCTGAAATACCTTACCACAATAAGTCCTTCGCCACGGACGGGACTCGAACCCACGCGATGGGAGGCTAAGCAGTCAGAGAATGTAGTAGAAGAAGTAGCAGCAACAACAGAACAACAAGAAGTATTGGTAGTAGTAAAGTAGTAGTAGAGCGGAAATTATAAAAGAGCACAAATTAAGAAGAGGCAGCAGCAGAAACGACAGAAAAAAAACAACAAGTAGTATCGGTAGTAGTAAATAAGTAGTAGAGTGAAAATTATAATATAGCACAAATTAAGAATAACAATTAAGTCATATCACCAATTTAAATGATATAATGGCTACTACAAGGGACAACACACACAACCACAACTAATACACACCTTCATTTTCGTTCTTGTAATGTGTCGATTCATAAATATTCGATAGATTCCACTCTGTTTTGTCTGTTAATCACAGTGTGTTTCAAACGTTACATCAACAAAGATAGCAGTGAATGTGAGAACACGTCTCTAAAAGCAACATCTTCCTACAAACACCAGTACATCTTTCTTGCTTACCTTTAGAATCAAAAGTTAATATACACTGGAACTTCACGGGAATTCCCCCGGCGGTCCCAGAAACAAAATAGGTTCCATTGCGCAGTAATGGCAGATTAGTTCCTACATTGCGAAGATTCTATCTCCTTGTTACTGAAGCAGTTGCGACTTCAGAAATATATTCATCTCACAGTTCTCAAATTACATCGTCTCAACTTTCTAAAGCTGCTTCATCTTGAACTTGTACAGCTACATCGTGCCAAACCTTAAAAACCTTGTCGCTTTAAAGTTCTTGA
>CM017566.1:26285847-26358347 GCA_007844125.1 Sinonovacula constricta | reverse complement strand
GGGGTCTAATTATTACATAGTAATAATAACAATTTTAATAATATTTATAAGTAAAACAAAAATACAAATAATAATGACAAGTAAAACAAAATAAATTAAATTTAATAATAATAAAATTATTATCACTATTATCATTATTATTATTATTATTATTATTATTATTATTATTATTATTATTATTATACACCATCAGTAAGCTGATGATTATTATCATCTTGTTCATTGTAAAAATAATAATTATCATAATTATAATAATAATCATAATGATCATTATAATTTTTAGTAATAATATTAAAAAATTGTTAAATTACTCATGATGAAAATAACTGATTGTCAAATGAAAACTCATGATGATAATTACCGTTCTTCTTTTTCTGTTCTTATTATTATATTCATGATGACGATTATCATCATGTTAATGGTGGTTGTGATGTTGGTGATAATGATTATAGCCATGGTGAGATGAAGTTGATGATAATAGTTATGATGGTAATGGTAATTATCATGGTAATGATGCTGATCATTTTGACGGTGTTGATGGTATTAAGGATTATAATACATGCATACATAATTTATTGGCAAATCGGCATGTAAGTATTTGGCCATTTACAAAGTAGCGATCATGGCAAAGACGCGTTTGCAAGTATAACACATTTAACACAGAACAGAAATTAAAGAAAAAATGACAAAATAAACAGTTATTAAGTTAGTTTCACTAGACGTTAACCAAAACACGTCAGATAATTGATAATAAATAATTTGCAACGTGTATTATTAAAGTTATATATGAACACAATGCACTTAAGCTGTATTGAGAAAATTATTTCTAATTTTAAAAGCAGGAATTAAGCATAGTATTAGTGTTCTGCTGCTGCTGATAATAATAATAATAATAATAATAATAATAATAATAATAATAATAATAATAATAATAATAATAATAACAGTATTAATAATAATGTAATTAATAATGATAGTAAAAATAATAACAATAATGATCTTATAAAAGAATAATAATTGTAATATAATCAGTAACGATATTGATAATAATAACAATAAAAATAACAACAATTATAAATATAATTGAAATAATAATAATAATTATTAATTAATAATAATAGCAATAATGATAATAATAATAGTAATAATAGTGATAATAATGGGCATGTTGATTCTGCTGGTGGTATTGATGAAAATTCGACATTCAATTATGTTACATTTCGTGCCCCCATTGTCATATTTTGTTACATTTCTTTCACCTCGCATTTTGCGAAAATCTTGGCTTATATGTGCAAAGCTTATTTTAGTAATCTTGGTTTGGTCGTGTGCCTTTGGAAATTGTTTTGTGGAAGATTAACATTTATGGTGCTTAAGATAAAATGTTAAATTATGTTTAAGCCTAAATGGTACACATAAGCCGTTTTAAATAAAGAAATTAATATAAATTAATAATAATTTATTATTTTATGTATATGCAATTAAGACACAAGGTGTTCTTCCTTCTAATCCTTACACAAATCTACTTTCTAATATTCTTTTAACGGGAACAGCAGTAGTATGGTTTGTCGTTATTTACATATGGCGCGAGTAACATACAAAATAAAGTAAGCTTTATATGGTACATTCCGAAGGTTTGTGAAACAATGATAAATAATGAAATAAAATACAATCCCTGATCACCTGCTTATTGCTGCCTGTCGTGACAGCAAGCCCTTTTATAGTAGAGTTTTGGTGACATACAACAATTTCGGTTGCTTAGTATCGAATATATGGTATAAAATATATATGAAACATTTTACTTAACCAAATTTTGATAGTGAAAATCCCTTAATAACTTTAAATTAACCATATTAAATTGATCAAATCGATTATACATGGTAACATATTTTGACAAATTACAAACATATTAAGTCAAAACATATTCTGCATAGGGTGCCTGATTGACAATAGCAGAACTCTAGATTTTTCCGTTGACCATAACCATATTGTTGTCAGACTTTGAATATAGACGTTATTATTTCTTATAATATTTTGTTAAAAATCATAATATAAAATTCTTTTTTTTTCTTTGAAGATATGTGAAAATAGCAGCAGCAGCAGCAGCAGCAGCAGCAGCAGCAGCAGCAGCAGCAGCAACAACAACAACAACAACGACGACGACGACGACGATAATATTGATGATAATAATAATAATAATAATAATTACAATAGTAATAATAATGATAATAATACTGATAATAACAAAAGTAACATAAAATGGGTTGCCTCGTTTATAGGATTCGAACCAACAAGTAGTAGTTTCAAAACAAATAACAGTTTTTCCTGCCTGTTCTTTCATTCTTTTCATAAAGACAGAACCGGAACCTTATAATTGCATATACTTATACTGGAGCGTGTTAATTGGCATTTTTACTTAAGTACTTTAACGGAATTGACTCTTAATATCGCGTCTTAGAGTCTACAATCGGTTTAACTATGCTAATTGTTTCTGTGAATTACGCTGAAATGCAGGCACTAATGGCGGGCTTGTGGACATGCATGTAATTGGTGTTGTTGTTGTTGTAGCGATGGTATTTGTTGTAGTATATGTCGTATTAGCAGTTAATTTAGTAGCAGATAGTAGTAGTTGTTGTTATAGTAGAAGTGGTATTTGTAGTCGTATTTGTAGTATTAGAATTAATTGTAGTAGTAGATAGTAGAAGTTGTTGTTATAGTAGAAGTGGTATTTGTAGAAGTATTTGTAGCATTGGTAGTAAAGGTATTAGTAGAAGTAGTAGTGTTTGTTGTTTTAGTAGAAGGGGTATTTGTAGTAGTATTTGTAGTATTAGTAGTAAAGGTATTAGTAGAAGTAGTAGTGTTTGTTGCTTTAGTAGAAGGGGTATTTGTAGTGGTGTTTGTAGTATTAGTAGTTAAGGTAATAGTAGAAGTAGTAGTGTTTGTTGTTATAGTAGAAGGGGTATTTGTAGTAGTATTTGTAGTATTAGTAGTAAAGGTATTAGTAGAAGTAGTAGTGTTTGTTGCTTTAGTAGAAGGGGTATTTGTAGTGGTGTTTGTAGTATTAGTAGTTAAGGTAATAGTAGAAGTAGTAGTGTTTGTTGTTATAGTAGAAGGGGTATTTGTAGTAGTATTTGTAGTATTTGTAGTATTAGTAGTAAAGGTATAAGTAGAAGTAGTAGTGTTTGTTGTTTTAGTAGTAGGGGTATTTGTAGTAGTATTTGTAGTATTAGTAGTAAAGGTATTAGTAGAAGTAGTAGTGTTTGTTGTTTTAGTAGAAGGGGTATTTGTAGTAGTATTTGTAGTATTAGTAGTAAAGGTATTAGTAGAAGTAGTAGTGTTTGTTGTTTTAGTAGAAGGGGTATTTGTAGTAGTATTTGTAGTATTAGTAGTAAAGGTATTAGTAGAAGTAGTAGTGTTTGTTGTTATAGTAGAAGTGGTATTTGTAGTAGTATTTGTAGTATTAGTAGTAAAGGTATTAGTAGAAGTAGTAGTGTTTGTTGTTATAGTAGTTTTAATTATAGAAGTAGTAATAGTAGTAGTATGGTTATGTAATAAAAACGACGTCATTCACGTCAATTCTTAATTGTAATATACGAAGGTCATTCACAAAGTTCTAGGTCTGCGGAGATATTTTTGGAAATAGACGTCATACTTATTTAAATCTTTACGCGTAACTATTTACTGCGATAACGTTGAATGGATCTTGATTCATACCCCCAACCCCCAACATTTTTTTCTGGATCCTACACTGTCGATGGGATACGAATGACATGATAATGTCAACAACTGCCCATTGCTAAACTTTAAACGCATTCTATAAAGGGCGCCGCGCTTAGAGAGGATGTCAACAAAAACATACAAACCTATTAGACAAACCAGGAACATGTTGTGTTCAACATAAATTAAACTTTTACGTTATAATGCATCTGAAATAACGTTGTCTCTTCCTTTGGTACGTTTAACATTTAAATCAATTTCTTCCTCATCCACCGTAACCATTTCTGATACTTGTTGTGGTTATTTGTGTGCAAGAAGCTAAGTGAATTGTGATCATCGAAAACGACGGATTTTGTATGTTTATTGTCACGTCGCATCGACTTAATAAGCTAATTATTGGTGGAGGAAGGTCACAGACTTATAAATGTCTGGGTAGAACAACCGCAAACTCCCCACAGTGATTACTTCCCTTGACAGTACATTATATCACTGCCACCAGCAAGTTTTTCGCCCAAATACAGGCGGATAGTGTTTTTTTTTTTTTAAATTCTGGACTTATCTCCTCAAAATATAGTATCTTTCCTTTAAAAATATTAATTTATCATATTAAAAAAATCATATTAAATTAAAAGTAACTTAAAATATGAAAAAATAAGAAATTATGAAAGTCAAATTTCACCGTACTGTACAGAATACAACGTACTATACATACCGAACACTAAACATCGCTTAAAAAGTAATTTAACAAATTAGGTCTCTGCTCACCCGTTAAACAACAAATTGTATTTATTAAAATCCCGTCTTTGTTATCAGGTACATTAAAATGCCGCTTTTTCTCGTCACAAAAAAAAACAACAATTTTGAGTCACTTTCTTTCGTGGCGTGTTTATGGAGGCCGCCATGTTTACTTCACGTGATACTCTATCGTCACGTGATCCTTGCTGGGGGCAGAGATTTAAGTAGCAACGTGTGACGTAATCGCTGTGGGGTGAAATGCCTAGTGATGTCAACGTTCTGAACTGGGAGTCCGTTCCAAGAAAAATAACTCGAGGAATCCTCACTTATAATATTGAAGTATTTGCGCCCCTTTTATATGACTAAGTGGGCGGAAAAAAGCATATACAGTTATTACACATTTATGACTATAGTATGCACATTCTTTTATTAGATATAATTTCAAAGCAATTAAATGTATATTCAGATCTAGATGTGTGTTTGATATTTTTGGAGTTTTCAGTTTAAAAGCTGTATAAATCTTACACAAATTATAAAATAAAGTTTAGAGCTGTTTTTATTGTATTGCAGATATTTTCAATTTTATTCATTACAATTGATCAGTGGCTAAGGTTGTATGTGATTTGCTTAGTAAAATTTAACAAATACAGTTTAATTTCATAAGAAAAACACGCATATTTAAAATGCCCCTTTAGCCTTGGACTAAATTTATTGCTGTTGTTTTGAAATGTATTTTTAACAGTACTAACCCTGCTTCCCTGGATTCACCATTACAATCTTTATATTTGGGTCATTATTATTTTACTTAAAGTTTATGTTTTAAGTTTTAAGTGAGTCAATTTATTTTTGAAGTGTCTGCGTAAGAAAAAGCCAACTAAATGGAAAAAAACAGAGTTGTAAGGGTTCTCAACTTCCATACCTTATTTTGCTGGTTTTAAACCCATGTATTGCTATTTTATATATTCAATCTTTATTTCTCAAATCAAGTTATAATTGAATTTGATTTGCTCTATTTGAATTTATTTAAAAAAAGAATTTTTGTCAGCTTGAGAATGTTGAGATAATCTGTTGAACAGGATCATAAATTTATTTAACTTTAAAGTTAATATCTAAAGTTATAAACTATCAAATACCATTTTCAGAACATCTGACATTATCTCTGGATAATTAATCAAGAGAAAATTTTGCATCTGTTAATACTTGACATATTTTTTAAACACCTGATTCCAGGATATAACTTCATCAAGTAAGAGCTGCTGCTTTATTTTATAAAACTATTTTTCTAATTAATCAATTGTACACATCTCCAACTAAATGGCAAACTTTCATTTTAACAACCCATACCAATTATTCTTAGATATATGCAGATGTCTTAATGCAGACGTGCCAGTACCTATATAGCATAAGACCTTGAAGAAAAGTGCTAATCCTGATATTACAGCCCCCAGCAACAATCAGCTGATCTGGCTCTACACTATTTGCATATACATCATCAGTATGGGCAGAATTATTTAATTTATATATGCAGCAAAAAGACCTAGTAAAACTTATTGACCTAAAAAAAAACACTTTTAACCTTTAAATTCCTATATTTATTCCTTTATTTATATTTTATTTTTTCCATATTTGCTGCATGAGGTTTTAAAGAATATTTTCTGTTTAAAGAGGATTGTGTCATGTTTTGTTACAGTACTGCTTGTTATTGTTATTTTCTGTCTATTTTTAGGACCAGATTGAAAGTAAGATGAGCTTGTATCAAGTAATAGTGTTGTTTTTTTGTGTGGCAAACTTTTTTTATTTTTTTATTTTTTTAGAATCAACATTGCTTAGTTGTATTCTATTCTAATTTTATTTCGACCATTTCTTCTTTGAAATCAAGCCTTGTAAAATGTTCTTACAAAAACCTGCTGGGAGACCTAAGGAGAAAATTAAACAATAAAAAACACATTTTGTTATTTTTTAAATTTGACTAAACTAAACTGTTTTAAGGAGTATATAAGTTTTAAAAAAGACAGCTTAAATAACACCATTTTATTAAAAAGAGATCACTAGCTAATTCAATCCATTTGCACATCTACAACAAAATTTTAGTATGTAAATATCTTGTTTATTGTTTGCTAAACAGGATACAAATTTGAAAATAAGCCATACATTTTAAAATATGTAATTATCCTTACAGAAGTTTTAAAAGATCAAACAAAAACAGACCTGCCATGCACTATTCTATCAAATCACACACACACACACAGCTCATTCTACAATCTGATCCTCTAAAAAACAAGGAAAAACAGAAAAAAGAAAGTGCATATGCCTAGGAACACTTTAAAAACACATTAACTCTTCAAAGTTTTATGAACAATTTAAGAAGAAAAAATATATATTGTAAAAATAAAGTTTAAATGATCAAAAATTAAAAAGTAAAAAAGGCAAAATTTTAAATGTCAGTTTTTCACAAGAAAATTTGAGGTAGTTAATGTTTAAATGTACTTCTTACAACATCTTAAAGTGTTTAATTAATAAAAATTGTGCATGAAAGATATAAACATCCCAACAGTGTAAATATACATTTAATTTTTTTAATATTATTAAAAATCTGAGGTCTTGTATACAATATGCAACAATCCCTTTCACAAATATAATCCTTTTCATACCTAAAATCAGTAAACAAACATCTGATGTTAATAATAATAAAGAATAAGGAGACAAAGGAAGCATAAATTTAATGTGAATAGTGCCGAAATAAAAAAAATAAACAAGTTTACATTCTTTTTACTTCATTTCTTAAGATTTAAGGGGGAAGGGTGGTGTATACATTTATATCAGAAGTGCTCATAATGTATTAGAAGACGAAGAAAACAAATACAATGTGAATGGTTATAAATAAATTAACAAATTTACTTTTTTTTGCTTGATGTATACACTTATATCCTTGGGCGACATGTTATAAAGCAAGGGCAAACTGTTACCTATCTAGGGCGAGCTGTTACCGATCAAGTGCGAACTGTTACCAGTTAAGGCAGGGCGAAGGGTTATAATACCATCCAAATGCGTCGCAGTCGTTTGTTTTGAGGAAATCGATGTAATGAAACAGTTTAGTTTTCGACCATCTTCCCGCTATAAACACCTTTACATATTCAGCAATATTTCGGCGATTTCCATTTCGGTTTTGTTTCTTTCTTTAATTAACTTTCCATGTAACTCGATGTTTGTGTTATACACGCTGATAAAAGTTCTACTTATACTCCGGAAGTTTTAATCCGCGCGAGTGCGCATGCGCATTCGGAGAGTACTCAAGGGCAGACAACTTAGTTATCGGACTGCCTAATCCAAAAGACATTTTCCTTCTTGAGAACACAACAGTCTGACACTGAAATGAATGATGCAAGAGTTCAATTATCCCACCAACTGCAGGTCGAGTTACATAACACAGTCTTAATGCCAGCTTTCTGCATCCAGGCACAGCTCCTGAAACCAAGGAAAGTGCAACATAATCTATAATATCCAAAGCCTTTTTAAAATATTCCAATTTGAATAAACATACACTATATCAAATATGATATTTATCTTTAAACAAAGTTTATACACATATTTGTTAGACACACCTCATTAATTAATACAGCCATCAAGGCATGCATGGACGCCACAATGAATGGTGTAGGCAGTATGTACACTTTAGTAAAACAGTAAAAAAGTTGATCTACATTGTACAGTGATCAAATCACTTAAACATTACATTTTGTTTGCTTTTTTGCATTTCGGAGTACTTGAAATTTTTAATAAACTAGATAAAGCTGTTTTCTACCAAATATTCTTCACAGATTTTATTGCTTCCAGGAGATCTGCATCTTTGTAAAAAATACATTATTAAAAATTTAGAATGCATTGTTGTATACACTCCTCACATCTATTGCATTATAGCTAATGCTACAGTTACCACAGATTCTGGAACATATGGACAGTTGCTGCCTTTTTTGCTGAACCCATCTCAAACTGATCTTGATTTCTATTTTCACCTGAAATCCACATCATGCTTATTTATAGGTTTAGAAATAATGGACAGCTAGTAATATTTATTCATGATTTGTACTGTCTAACATTTGATGCTATGTTTTAAACAGTCTTTACAAAACTAAAGTAAAAGTTTATGCAGTAATTATGCACAAAATCCCCAGAAAAGGGGTAAGATGTTGTTACATCTTTTTGATGTGAGCAAACAGTTGAATACGACCTTCAAGATGTTCCTCAAAGCAAAAAACAATTATGCTCTGCTGTAGTCTTGTTATTTAACCGCAGATTAGGTGGAAAACATCCCCACAAAAAAAAAAAAAAAAAAAGTTTTTCAGAAATTTTACAACTGATAACACTTTGGCCACTGTTTTTTATTGTGTTTTATCCTTTGTAGTGAAGGAACAGAGCAGATATCAAATATGACATGCAAGCTGTTTTTTATCAGTTGTACTTAATATTACAACTGAGGCATCACTTTGGCCATTATTATTGAAAGATTTACTTGGCCAAAAGATTGCTTTATGCATTCCTTTATGTTCATGTAGTGGAAAACAAGTGAATTTTTAATTCTAAATCAAGCTAACTATAATGTGTATACAAAATTCGGGTTCACTAAATGAAAATCATGTGTTTTGTGTCACACAATAACAAGTCTCGACCATTAATACAAATGAAACAGGTTTAACATAACCATATTTTTTCTTTCTTGGAAACTACTTTTTTTTGCATCGAACTGTCAAATACCACCTTTCAACAATAATCAAATATCTTCTTTAAAATATCCGAAGGGATATAAACATTAAACACAGTTGATTTCACTCTTTTAATGGCGTTTCGGCCTTATGGCCTTTCTCAAATAATACAAATCGCATAAGCTTCTACATTTTCTTAGTATCCATATAAGCCATTACCGGAAATAATAAATACAACAACAGATGTTGACGTTGACGTCAACGGCTCTATCTCATCATGACGCGCCAAAACCGTATCTTATTTAACATTAACATTAATACTAGAATTATGCACATATGTGTGCGCAGGTGTCTGTATGTGTTCCTGTGCATATAAATGCTTTTGTGTGTGCTTACGTAGGTGCATGTGTGCGTGTGGTCGTGTGTGTACGTGTGTGTGCTTGTGTTTGTGTGTGTATGTGCGTGTGTGTGTGTGCACGTGTATGTGCGTGTGCGTGCGTGCGTGCGTGTGTGTGTGTGTGTGACTGCGTGTGTACGTATATGTGACCATGTGTATATACATGTATATAGGATAGTTTTTTAGCATGCGTGTAACCGTTCATGTATGTGTACACTCTTGTGCTGTGTGTACAAGTGCGAACGTCTTAAAGCGCTATTTGTACTTGATAATTTATGTCTGTGTGCATATGCGCGCGTGTTTGAGTTCATTAGTACATAGGTGTTTGCAAGTGTATTTACTAGATTTCGCGTGTAACTGAAATTGCATTTCCGTGCTAAACGTGTCCGTATGTTCATGCGCGTGCGTGCATGTATACGCGTGTGTAGGCGCATGCGTGTGTGTGCCTTATAGGGTTATGTATACAGGATAGTTCATGTGCGTCTTTGCTCTAAACGTGTCCGTATGTTCATGCGCGTGCGTGCATGTATATGCGTGTGTAGGCGCATGCGTGTGTGTGCCTTATAGGGTTATGTATACAGGATAGTTCATGTGCGTCTCTGCGCCTGTACATGTGTTCGAGCGCGCGTGAGTGGTTTTTAGCTTTTGTGGGTGTTAATGCTCGCAAATGTATATGTGCATGTATTCGTCTGTTTTATGAGTATGTGTGTAAGTGAATTTGTGTGGTTTATGTAACATTTGTGAATGTACTAATGTGTACGTGTGCGTGTACGTAGCTACATGTATGTATGTGCATATGTGTGCATCTGCATGTATCTGACTTATAGGTTTTATGGGTTCATGATTATATGTACGCGTGTACATGTGTTTGCATGCTAGTTTGCTTAAAATTATTGTGTGCTCCTGCATGTGCGTGTGTATGTGTTTGTGTCTGTTTGCATATTTGCTCGTTCATATACGTGTGTATGTGTGCATGCGTGTGTGCGAGCGCGTGTAATTGCCTGTCCATGATTTAATGTGTATATGTATTTTGTTATGATCATATACGTGTGTAGGTGTGCATGCGTATGCGTGTGTGCGAGCGCGTGTAATTGCCTGTCCATGATTTAATGTGTATATGTATTTTGTTATGATCATATACGTGTGTATGTGTGCATGCGTATGCGTGTGTGCGAGCGCGTGTAATTGCCTGTCCATGATTTAATGTGTATATGTATTTTGTTATGATCATATACGTGTGTATGTGTGCATGCGTATGCGTGTGTGCGAGCGCGTGTAATTGCCTGTCCATGATTTAATGTGTATATGTATTTTGTTATGATCATATACGTGTGTATGTGTGCATGCGTATGCGTGTGTGCGTAAGCACACACAAAAGCATTTATATGCACATGAACACATACAGACACCTGCGCACACATATGTGCATAATTCTAGTATTAATGTTAATGTTAAATAAGATACGGTTTTGGCGCGTCGTGATGTGATAGAGCCGTTGACGTCAACGTCAACATCTGTTGTTGTATTTATTATTTCCGGTAATGGCTTATATGGATACTAAGAAAATGTAGAAGCTTATGCGATTTGTATTATTTGAGAAAGGCCATAAGGCCGAAACGTCATTAAAAGAGTGAAATCAACTGTGAATAATCAAATAATTTAAACATCTAATTCAAGGTAAAGCACAACAACATCCATCATCTTACAATGTAAGCATGTACATTTATTATTACAGCTCAGTTTTTACAATGAAAGTTAACAAGGCAGTTTGTAATAGCTCGATGAATCAATGTACCATTTGTCCAATTATTGGCAGCATCCTCACAGAGGAGACACATGAGTGTACCATTCCATGTAGGACCACATTACAGATGAACAACATCTACGCGCCTGTATGCATGGCCTCTATGGGGATCTGGTGGGCCGTGCTCCCTCGGAAAATTGTGTAATTTTCGATGAACGTGGTGGTTTCTGTGTACGTTTTGGTATCAATATATAGATTTTAAGTAAAATTTGTGTTAAAAAAAAATTAAATATTAAAACAATAATTGTGTTTAACCATGGCATACTTATTTATTTTCAATAGAGAAGCTATTCAATAGATGCGTCAATTTTCTGCTTATGAGCATTTATGTAAAACTTCATCCCCGGTATTTATTCATACAAGAAATAAATCACTTTTTATACAGAGCTAGTTTTATAACCGTGTTTTCAATAAGTAACATTGACATAAGGCAATAGGAAAACCAAGGATAATTGGTCACGAATAGTCACTCGGATATGCAAGATAGTTCTGTAACTAAACAATTGTATGACGTAGCGACTAGTATATCATCCTTACAACAGTGTTTTGTCTGTCATTTCAATGCAGTAACCATTGTATATCTGGCGAAACATGAAAAGTTAAGTGGTAAACCACACAAAAAATAGTTGCAATTCTGTACATATTCCTCCACCAGATATTACCAACGTGTGATCGTCCTCGGGAAAGAATTATCCAAAAAGTATCCAAGAAGTTTTGATTTGAAAATGAAGAGTAAAGAACAGTTTGGCCTCTGCTAGAAGCTACTCTTATAAAGGTGGTATCCGACAGTTTGTCTATATCTAATATATGTAATGGTCATTCGTTTGGCGCATTTTTTCGTAATTTCTGCAGAGAAAAAAATCGTACTCTAGTCTAAGCTTTGACGATTTTCTACAGTATCTCAATTTTGGGGCAGTAAAACTCGATAATAAACACTGACAATGTTCATTCTTTTCAAATCTATGAGAACGATCGGAATTTCTGCACGGAACGGGCCAACGATTATTCAAATGCTCGACGACGGAATTATCCGACAGTTCCGAGTGCAGCTTCACGTCAAACTCAGGGTGAATGCTGGTACCGGAACTGTGATGAATTCTGGGTCTTTTTATCGGGCGCCATATTCAATACGAAGAAGCTAAGGACTAACTTTACAACCAGAAGAAGCATACGGTCTTGACTTGCAGCTAAACCCAAACTATGACAGTTAAGGGCAATATTTTTTACATTATTATGTTATATATTATATTTCTAAGTATATCGGCGTTGTCTGTAAAAGCAACGCCAAATTCAATGGTGAGATTTAATTTTTTGTTTACAAAGTTGGATACTGTTTTTCTTATTATTTGAGTAGGAATCATTCTAAAGTAAAGGTTATCCGACAGTTTGGGCTCAAACGCATTTCATTAAACAGATAAAGCATTGTTACCTGAACAGACGTGACCACTTATGTCGAACTCATCCATGATCAACGTTGATGTCTATTTGTAGCAGAAATGAAGGAACATTTTTAGAGCTGATTAACGGGTTTAACTGCCCTCAAATTGAGATATTGTTTATTATCATCTGACGTTCATATCTGCAATTTCTGCAGAAATTATACACAAATGCTCCCAACAGAGCTCAAATATTGTTACACATACTTGACACAAGCAAATTAACAGATACCACCTTTAAGGTAAGGGTGTCGGTCACTTCGCTAAATGACCACTTCGGTAAATTAATTTTAAATAAGGATTAATTCGGTTGTTTCGGTAAATAGGTAACCATATAGTATAGAATCCTGATTGAGACGGAGAAATGGATATGTCTAGGTGTAAAAAGATTTTCACACATCAGCCAGAGACAGACAATTTAATCATTTATTAATTTATTTATTGTCTCTTTGTTTTAGCTAGCAGAGATGCATGTCAACTAGAAAATACTAACATCCGGAGTCCATCACATTTCTTTGCTCCAAAAACTCAGGATGTAAATAAAATAAATATGAATATTTATGTATGTACAGTCGTTTGGGGTGTAGCGGATCACTAACGACATTTTCGCTGCATACGCATTAGCGAAAAGTGTTTTCAAAATACAGAATATGCATTTACATTGCAAAAAATGTCCTCTTTCCAAAAATGCTAACCATTTTAATCTCGGACGTATATTTCTTTGCAAACGCTTCACTTTTTGATATATATCAATTTGGGTAGTTGCGGATCACTTTAGGGTATAGCGGATCACGTGATAAACGTCACCTAGGGATCGTCTCAAAGCTCTAGAAACGGCGTATTTGTCACAACAATGCAACTTAAATATGTCAACGATATGTTTGATTTTTTTCTCATGAATAATGCTATCAAATTGTTTTCAATGAAGCATACTCATATCATATGGCTGCTCTCTCAAGTTGAGTCCGCTGTTTCCAGCAGCTGTCTGGTCTACGTCTCTCTCATTCACTATTTCGGTGCAACATCTGCACAAAGTATGGTAGTTTAAAATACACCTGTATCACCTAAGAAAACAACTATTGCACGCACAGAACACACACGCACACACACACACACACACACACACACACACACACAAAGTTAATTGGGATGGGATATAAATACAAGATCAAAAAACATTGAGTAATCTTTAATTAAAATCAGTGATTGGAATTAGAAGTTTTAACTTACAATGACTAAATCACATGCATTTTGTACGTTTTGTCAGGTCAAATATTAGTTTTCACAACAATCCTGGATTTTATTAGTATGAATTTACTGGAATTTGAAAGGCGGGTAAGCAAACAAACGTGCATTCAAGCAAACATAACAGATCTTAGTAAGAAATTTTCTGACCTGTATTTGCTTTGTTTATTAGTACAGATGTATGTGAAAGATAACAAGTATTTTTAATAACAAATAAGGCCAAATGCTTAAAGGGGTCTAGACAAAGCTGGGTTATTCTGTGATAAACATAATTTAAGTGCCATATATATTATCGATAGCATTTACAAATCAATTTGAAACCTTGTCTATTTAAACATACCAGTTACATTCACACATCAGACATGAGTTGGGATATTTCCGCAATTTTAATAATTTTAGGGTCGGTGCAAGACGTTAAGAGTTGTGATTGATACTGCATTTTCATTTCAAATAGTGTGTAACTCATGGGCTAATCACTATTGTTTACCGACGATGCATGCGCATGCGCAGTTTGATGATGCATTAAGATCTTTTAATGGAAGGTATATTAATATACTTTTAAGTAATCTGTCATGATATTTCAGTACAGATTGAATGTGGTTCATCAAAGGTTTAGTAAATGAGCAAAAGTTGAAAAAATGCTAAATAGAAAATCTGTGTCCAGGCTGCTTTAAACATTATTGCAGCATAATCAATTGGGCAGTCCGATAACTCGGTTACTTCCCTTGAATTCAAAGGGAGGCTACTCCCCTGGGGACTAAGTGAAAAAAAAGATGGCGGACAAGGACAAAGAAATCAACGAAGCTTGTGTAAACAACTAAGAATTGGACCATTTCAAGCTAACAGATTTGAAGAAGTACCTGGCGAATCGTCGTTTGACTTGATCCTGAAGGGAATATCAGCTAATCGAGCGAATTATCGGCGCTCACAAGCTAGATATTACTGACAATTATGAATTGAAAAGGAGACACCAACTCGAGAAGAATTAGTAACACTCCACCCTCCCTTAACTGGTAACAGGTCGCCCTTGATCGGTAACAGTTCGCCCTTGATCGGTAACATGTCGCCGTCGGATATTAGTGTATACGTCAAGCAAAAATGTATGCTTGTTAACTTATCTATAATTATTTCGACACCTTTCACATCAAATTGTATTTGTTTCCATCGGCTTCATATGCATTATGAGTACTTCGGATATAAGTTTACCATTTCCATGCGTTAAATGAAGGGGGAAAATGACGTCAAGTAATGTATACTTGATTTAATTTGTCATATAGTGTATCATATATTATATTTTATAAGATATGCATACAAATACAATTAGTTGGTTTCCGTCTTAGTCGACTTCTTCATACTGTATTGTGATAAAGCTAGCGTACGTTGCGAGATTGAATCACTGACTAGTCTATTAATTGCAAGCACTTATATACGTCTATGACGGCAAGCATCAGTTAAGATCATGGTGACTAATTATCAATCAAAATTAGTGCTGACGCTATCATCACAATAATGACTAGGCAAAAATCAATTAACAATCACACACTGACCAATTTATTAATTTTAAATTTTATATACGCCTATGTCGGTAAACATTAATCAAGATCACACTGACTAATTATCAATCAAGATTAGTGCGAATGGTAACATCACAATAATGTCTGTAGGCAAACACCAATTAACGTTCACGCTTTTATGTGCAATTATAAGATAACTGCATACTCAAGTCATCTTGAGTATGACAACCTTATTAAAGTATTTGCAACAAAATATGTATGCAACTAAGTAACATTAAAATCCTTGCAACAGCGGAATTTTATTTAAATATACAATTTGAAATAAATAAACCACGTACACAGTATAATTATTATTTTTTAGGTCGCAACATTGCATTTAAATCATGGAACAGTGACAGTTCGTATATTGTACTGGGAGGATCAG
Source organism: Sinonovacula constricta (assembly GCA_007844125.1). Classification (NCBI taxonomy): domain Eukaryota; kingdom Metazoa; phylum Mollusca; class Bivalvia; order Cardiida; family Solecurtidae; genus Sinonovacula; species Sinonovacula constricta. The sequence continues at coordinate 26,342,378 of CM017566.1, read as the reverse complement.
ATTTTTTTCTTTGGTTAAAACAATTTTAAAATATGAAAAATAAAAATATAATAATTTACGATGCTAATAATACGATGTTTATAATAATAAAGAAGGAGACAAAAGAAGCATAAATTTATTGTGAATGGTGTCAAAATAATAAAAAATTAATAAGTTTACATTCTTTTTACTTAATTTCTTAAAGATTTTTAAGGGCGAAGGGTGGCGTATACACTTATATCAGAAGAGCTCATAATGTATATTAAGACGAAGAAAACAAATACAATGTGAATGGTTATAAATAAATTAACCAATTTACTTTTTTTCTCGATGTATACACTTATATCCGAAGGCGACATGTAGCAAGGGCGAACTGTTACCTATCTCGGGCGAGCTGTTACCAATCAAGGGCGAACTATTACCAGTTAAGGGAGGGCGAAGTGTTATAATACCATCAAAATGCGTCGCAGCCACTTGTTTTGAGGAAATCGATGCAATGAAACAGTTTTGTTTTCGACCACCTTCCCGCTATAAACAACACCTTTACATATTCAGCAATATTTCGGCGATTTCCATTTTGGTTTTGTTTCTTTCTTTAATCAACTTTCCATATCACTTGATGTGTGTGTTAAACACGCTGATAAAATTTCTACTTATACCCCGGAAGTTTTAATGCGCATGCGCATTCGGAGAGTACACAAGGAAAGACAACTTAGTTATCGGACTGCCCAATATGGAATGAAGTCCACCAAAAAATGTAAAGACAAAGGCAAATCAATAAAAGGAAACCAAAACCTCTCCTCAACAATTTCTTATGAAATGATATAAAATGTACACAAAATGCCACTGACTAGATCATATGTAAACACAATCTAACTACTTAACATTTGTAAATATTGCATAAAAATACAATAATAAGGATTGAACACTAAGAAAGGCCATGTATTTCAACATACAGTGAACATTATAGTACTTTTGAAATCTATTTTTCATACCTAAAAGAGGTTGCATACCTTATGCAGTGTTAGTTGTAAACAGTTAACTTCATAAATCATAAATATTTATCACAGCATATTGGGTGTATGATTTTAATGGATTAAAATTGATACATAAAGCAGTGAATCTGTTTGGCATAAAACATGACAGGAACCAAGTCACAAATCTGATTGTCTATGAGCAAACAAAAAGATTATTTATTAAACAGTTATTCCTATTCTCGCCGAGAATCTTTATATGGAGTTGCCCTTTTTTCTCTTCACCAGCCAAGAACTGCAGGTTTTCCAATAGATACATTGTCTTTCTCTATGAGCAAAATAGCTCTCCGGACACGCACTGTCTTCCCAGGTGAAAGGTATTTCTTCTTGATGGTTTTGGCATTTTTCACAGCCAGACTTAATCTCATTTCATGAAGCAGCCTTTTTATTTGGTTGTCTAAGCATTTTGTTCTGAAAAAAAGATGACGATGTTGATGATGATGATATATTAAAAAAAGATGAGGAGTAGGAGGACTATGGATATGTCAGTGTATATTGTTCAAACTCAAACAGACATATCACCTCAGCCCCTCCCCCCCCCCCCCCCCCCACACACACCCATGTGGAAACTGTAAACAAATCAGAAACAGTTATTTACATCACATCAATTCCATATTTATCATACATAGATACATCATATCATCTGCATGTTAAAGGTTATCCCAGCACTGGTACACCAAATGTAAGGATAATAAGACTGATTGTAGTATCATGTCATATATCCATGGCATGATATTACTAATGAGACTGGTTGTGGTATTATATATATATTATAAGATATTTTAAGTTGATACTGTCTCCACATGACTGAAAAATTGTTTGTTGGATGCTTATATAATTTGTTACAATGGTGATATGATGGTGATATGATTAGAATGATAATCATGATTAGCAGCTTATACTGAAGGAGTTGAACACAGCTAACATAATTGCAGAGAACGTAATAATGAGGATGATGAAGTGGAAGAAGAGGTGCACACCGCTAGCAATCAATGAAATAACTTAACAGAATAACATAGAATGGGGTTATAAGTTGGGATGAAACTTTGAGATATGTTTGGCAGATCGTATTCAGGTTCACTAATGAGACGGCCCCCTAAATTTAATGATCCCTAATACCCAAAAATATGTGGGTTCACTTTTCAGCTCACACATCAATAAAAACACGTCCAAAGAACAAACAATTTTGTATGGTGATAAAGAACATATACCCCCATCAATTGATGTCATTGGTTTAATCAATTACCCTATATTGTTGGAAAGTTCGCTGTTGATTTGCACTTTCGTTTTTGTGTTTTCCGTAGAAATGTCAACTTCCGGTGACCTCGGTTTGGTTACGCCATCATTTTTGGTTATCGAAAACTGCTAGGCTGAAAATTTCACCGTGGAAATCCTAACGGGATATCACTTTTTCTAATGAAATACTTTTTATTTGGTTTAATCAACAAAAGTTGTAAAAATATCAAGCTCAGATTTGGCTGATCCGCAATACCCTAAGATCCGCTACACCCCAAACAACTGTATCATCAAACGTATGTGTAATGCTTAAAATTATGTGGTGTATATTTAGATGCTTAAAGTTATATTTTATTACATTATTTTAGTTTAGTTTTCTAGTTGACGTTAAAAATGGTAGTGGCATAGCTCCCTTGCTAACGCTCAAGCAAATATAAGGGTAGTTCCACGACTGGTTGGCCCGGTGTCAGGATAATGTGACTGGGTGTGGTATCATGCCAGGTGTTCACGGCATGCTATACACAGTGAAGGCAGCACTATATCTGCTTCAAGTGGACACCGTCTCCAGATAACTGAAATACTGTTGGTGGGACGATAAACCCAATAAACAAACAAACAAACTAGTTGACACATGTCTTTGCTAGCTTAAACAAAGAGACAATAATGAACAAATGATTAAACACATGGACATAGAACCAATTCTCCGTCTCAATCAGGTATTACACTACATATTTATATTACCTATTTACTGAAACGACCGGACTCATCCTTATATAAGATGAATTTACTGAAGTGGTCATTTACCAAAGTGACCGGTAACCAGAATGCACACGTTCTCTACTTTGCTAAATTTTAAATGAATTGATCTGTTGTGAATGTTCAATGATTTTTTTCATCATTCTTCCTAGTTATTGTTAATTTATTTCGCCATAACCAATACTGTCATGGTTTTGTCAAGATTTACGGTCACTTTGACAAATGTCAACTTTGGTAAATTGATCTTATATAGGGATTAGTCCGGTCATTTCGTTAAGTAGGTAAACATATAGTATAATACCTGATTGAGACGGAGAATTGGGTATATCTACATGTGAAATGATTTACCGAGACAGATTACTAAAGATTAATGAATTAGCTTTCGACTATAAACGTATATGATCTTCGAATAGGGAAACAGGATGCACATTTTCAGAGTAATGTCCATCTTGTACAAGTGTCGTCAGCAGCAGGGGCCCCATTGTATGATATGTGCTTTTTATGTTTTTTTTTGTTTTTTTTTGTATTGAATATATATGTATATGCAATGTTGATATTTGTTATCATTTTTCGCGGGGTATATATAGAACATATAAATTAATGTGAACACTTTTATTCTCACTTTTTATTTTCCTTCAATAAAAGTGATATAAATAAATACCAAAATGCACTAAAGTTAAAGTAATAAAAATACAAACAGCTAACAAGGTTGAGGAAAAATATAGTTCAGCAAATGAAGGAAATAACAACAATATTACATATATATACACCACCATATTTTATTCATTGCAGTTACGATTGATCATACATAATTAAATAAATGATTAAATTATCTGTCTAGGGCTGAGGTGTGAAAAACTTTTCTCATGTGGACATACCCAATTCTCAATCAAGTATTATACTATATGTTTACCTATTTACCGAAACGAAGTTTAAAGGAAGTTTAAAAACAATAGCAATAAACCATAATTTTTTGCCTTTGTTTTCATGAACCAGTTGAAAATCTGGAGAATTATGTTTTCTCTTAAGATACATGACCTGAAATGCCTTCAGATACAGCTTCCCATGTCATTTGTTACGTTATTTTTTTTTTTTAAGCAGAGTTGCTTCCAAAGGTCATCCACTGCCTTAGTGAAGCTCAATTTGAGCATGGTTTAGAGTGTCATATTATGCTGTTTACTATGGAAGGGGATATTCGCCAATATTTGACATTTCCAGCATATACGATTAATAAGTTTTAAAGAGTGGGGCGAAAATTAAGACTAAAATTCACTTTTCCAGCATCTAATTTACAAGTTACAAATCTAAAAGAGCAAATCACAAATGTAAAATGTACACTGCACAACACTAGTTCAACATTAGGATGCAAGGTGGTGCTTCTAACTCAGGATTGCCCATCTAATGCATCACTTGAACATAGACCTACTATATGTCTATGGCTTGAACATAGTTAGAAACTGGTCATAAATTAAAGTTTTAAGTTTCTTACCGGACTCTTGTATCATTTATATGTGCCATTTAATTTGAAGGATATTTTTCTGTACTTTATTGGCAATAATGATGTGATTGCATGTATATGATCTTAAAAGATATACCGTAGTGATATTCTTAACTTATAATTCTAAACTTATACAGTAGTTATTTATGATTTGAGAATTGTGACTTGAGATTTGTAACTTCCAAATTGTATGCAAGCAATGTTTAAGATGGTATCCGACAGTTTGAACCAAAGATTTTTTTCATTGAACACCATAATAAAAGCAATGTTACCTGAACAGATAGTTTGAAATGCTGTTTATTGATGTCCTGCACCTGTCTGACAAGTGGGCCATAACATCACAATCGTCATTTCAAACATGGATTTCCTATCTGAGCCACGCTACATAGATATTTTAAAACTTAGTAAACCATGTAACCACTTATGTTTTAGTTCATCCACCTCATCTACTGTGACATATCTGTTTATTTTTAGCAGGAGTCCCAATTGTTCTTAGGTATAGATTTAAAAAAAAAAAGATATTGTTTAGATAGGCAAACTGTCGGATACCACCTTAAATTAGTTGCATGTAAAAAGGAACATGTTTGCCTAATTAACAAATTTAAGCTCATGCAGTGTTGCAATGTCTAAATTAAACATAGAATATTGGCGGATTCTCACTTCCATAGTTTATATTTAAACCTTCTTAGCATATCGGCCATTGTTACAAGTAGAAAGTTTAAATTGTGGCTACCATTATGGAATTGACTTTGTTTATTATTTTATTTTATTTTAATTTGCACCACACTTACTTTTGCCTTGAATAGCATCAAGGTATTGTACTCGCTACTCAGTTTATTAATGGAAAAATGTAAATAAGAAAATAAACGGCTATTTTCTTAAGTAAATAGCAACATATTATTTTACTGATCGAGGTCTTGATGTCATTGTCAGTCCAAGGATTATGTACAAAACTATCCTTGCTGCTTACAGGAAATTGCGAGGAAATAACTTAATAAGTCATTGAAAGACATTGTTCATCTTTTACGACATCATTATTTATTAGGGATGGATATCTACAGAAATTATATACCGGATTATATTGTGATATGTTTGGGACGTATTGCAATACATATTGCGTTTTTTTATTGACTATATTATCTCATTTTTGAACCTAATAAAATATTTTGATAAATAATCAAGTTTATATTAAAATAGAGGAAAGCCGTCTGCAGTAAAGAACTCTTTATCCAGTAACAAAAACTATCAATGATCAGAAGGCAGAAAAACTTATTCATTGAGAACAAAGATCAAAAATAACTTTCCAATAAAAAAAAAAAAAAGCTGGCAGCATTGTGCAGTAAGCCAATAAACTTCCAAAACACATGAGATGAGACTTTATGGCAGTGTTTATAAATAACCTTGATGTACTGCAGTACAGTCTAAAACGCTGACTGCCAAGTCCAGCTCTGCACTACTATCAATGTATATTTCGCATGTAGTCCATTATAAATTTTCTGAAATTATTGTAGTGGTTGCTTTACATCAACCTTTTTTTACGCAAATCAAGTGTTAAGCTCCACACAGGCAGTATAAAAATAGAGAAATTAGTGGAAGAATGTGACGTACAGAACGACAAAATAAGTATTCTTTATCAAGGGGAGTAACATCGCGATGTTTCTGGGTTTTTCTCCCTTTGACTGTAGGGTTATAAATAAATGTACATGAGGGTTTTGACATTCTATTTATAGACAAATTCCTTGAAAACGTTGTGACACTGAATTATTGGAAAAGTTATGTGTTATGAAGTTTTTGCGAGCGTTTGTTTTGAAATGGGTAGAAAAGGTGCTGAATTGAGTAGCGAGTTAAAGAATGTAGCTGTATGTATATTTAATGACGGATTATCTATTGCTGAAATTTCGCGGAGATTGCAGAGATCTTATAGTACGGTGTCATCAATTTTAAAAAAGTTTAGGGAAACTGGATCAGCTGAAAATTTACACAGAAGTGGTAAATCAGGATTAGTGACAGACAGAGGGACTCATTATCATATATTACCAGTAAATTTAACAAAGGAAGAATAAACCCAATTTGTAAAAGAGCTGTCCAGATTCATCTACGGAAACATGGATTTTCAAAAAGAGTAAATAAGAAAAAGGTTGTAGTATCTAAAGTTAATTGAGCCAAGTGAATGGTGTGGTGCAGGGAGAAGAGAAGGTGGCCTGTTTCTGGAAGGTGGGATAAAGTTATCTTTTTCTGACGAAAGTCAGGTTGTGATAGGTACTGATTAATGTGTACTGATTTGGAGAAAACATGGTGAAGGCTTCAGGCCAGACCTCGTAAAATCATGTTAGAATAAAGTATTAAAAGTGATCGTATAAGGGGTTGTATTTGTTGGAATGGTGTAGGCACTTTAGTGAAAGTTAACGGCAATATTAATGCACATAAATACGAACAGGTTCTTGACAATCATCTATGGCCAGTGATAGTTACACTTTCAGATAATTCATACTTATTCCAGGATGACAATGCCCCAGCGCATTGCGCAGGTACCATCTCTCTTTACAAAGTCAGAAAACATTAAATCAATTTCATGAACTGCACAATCCCTGAATTTAAACCTAATTGAAAACCTCTGGTTGTAAATTAAACGTAAGCTTTCGTATAGGGTGTCATTTATAAACAGTGAGCAGGATTTGTTTGATGAAATTTTGAGAATCTGGATGAGCATTCCACCATCCTATGTTCAGAACCTTTACACATCGATTTTGAGAAGAATAATGCAAGTGATAAGATATAAAGGTCATCTGACAAAGTATTAAGGTAAGGAATTCGTCTTAAAATGTTTGTTTATTGTAACAGTTCATTGTTATATCGATCTGAAACACAAGTACTGTAGCATTTGCCGCGACTAATCCAACATGGCGGCAGATTAACTAATACTTCTTTCATCTCACTGTACATGGATTTCCCTGACTAAGGATCCCACATTCTATACAAATAAATTATCAACCTGTATGCAACTGTATATGACTATTTACAATGAAAATAAAGTTTAAATATGTGAATGTGTTCTAAGACTAATGAGATGTTAGATTCAGTGTGTAGTTTGCTATTGTACCAAACCACAGTTACACCCCTGTTTTCATGATCTGAGGTATTTACGATTATCCCCGCATCTTGGGCCCTGAAGTTAGCTATACTTAGCTGGCTAATTAAAGCCACTCCTGCACTCTGCTGCTAACCAAACCCCTAAGGCCAGTCATCTGGGAGGTACTTAGCTACAGGATGAAGTCGATGTCATTTATTTTTTACTTTTTTTATTTTTAATCACTTAGCTCAGGTGCCTGGTAATGACTTTTAGTTAATTTTTTAAGATTGTTCAATGTTGGATCAGCTAGGTGCTTGATCATGTGATCGAGTAGGCAGAGCATTCTGGTAGTTGGTGTCATGTTAATCATCGCAGTAAGTAGTTATATTTTAGCAGAATTTGTGTACATTTGTATTTTTTTGTTTATTATTTTCAGATACTGCCAAGATGTTCTTCTGCCTAGTGATGGAGGAATCATAGTCTAGACTTGCTCATGTCCTTTCAGAAGACTGAGCATGTGTTGTCTATTAGTTTCATAATTAAGTATTTTTTATGTTTTTTCTCTTTGTCAATTGACATTATATATTTCATTTTGTCAATTAGTATTATTTAAATCAATTTTATCAGTTTTAAAGAAAGAACATGGTTTGTAGCCTAATTTTCAATCATGCTTTTAATACCTCCCCATGGGCCAAGACATTTAATTTAATAAAAACTTCCAACTTCTGTCCAATCAGGAGATAGTCACTCATTTAGAAAAGTAAACAAACAGCTGATACAGAGTAATAGAATATGCTTTGCCTGTAGAGTCATTGACTTTTAGCTCATCAGCTCCTCATTATGTGGGTTCTTGTTCTGGTCAGGGCAACAACTTTCAAGAGGAGAGAATCCAGCTGACCTCGTGTATGCAAGAGGTTCAACCCTAGGTTTTTTTCTCAATATTTGGGGATTATGACCCAGTGCCCAGAATAAGAAATTTTTGCATCGTTTTAGAACAAGTGTCTGTACTTTCAAGAACTGCAAAAGGGGATCAAGGGGACGAAGTGCATGGCTCAGATGCCCACCCGGGACGACGAGTGTTGCCCACCCAGGACCACCTGCAGAGATTCTCCACATTGCAATCTGATAGGGCTTGGTCCTGAGCGGTACAACGCACTCCTTCAGCTTGGTTTCTATGGGTTAATTTTTGAGTTTGTTTCATTGTGTACTTTACCGTTAAACTATACCTGGCGTTTCAGAATTATTTTTGTTTTGATGCTTTGGCCTTCAAGCGGTTACGAATAAGATGTCACTTGTTTTCCTCTTCTTCTGCGTTAATACGCTTAGCTGCTAATTGGATAGGATACTTTAAAGTAAACTCCTTTAACAGTTAGGATAGCTAGTTTTAATTGACATAACATAGTAAATTTTTGCTCGTTAATTTAATAGTTTTGCTTTTTTCAATGTGTATTTCTCAATCCTAAATATGTCGTAGGTTAAATTTGGTGGTATGTGTGGCCTGACCACAGGTCCGTGTGATGCGCCAGTGCTGTCGTTGGAAGTGATGATGTAGTTGCCAATGCACCTATCTGACAGAACACTCAAGGAAACCTTAGACTTGCTTTCGCTGCGATGCAAATAGTGACCAGGGTCCCATCATGAAGGTGTATAATAGCTCCTTTTATATGACCTGTTAAAACAAAGTAGCATCCTCTTGCATAGCACATGATCTCGAGCAGCCCAGTAGATAGCAGTGTATGCATCTGTTCCGTAGCCTCATTTAGTTCTGACCTTAATATTCATGTCGATCTCGTTACGAACGGTGTGTGCATCTCCGTCAGATAATCCATATGGATGAAAAGGGAGCCGAGCGTGTAAGCCTCCCCATCTGGCACATAGCCTCTCCATGGACAAGACCCCAAGCCAGGCTCCACGTTGTACAACATGAAAATTGGGTCCTTGCAGGCCCAGGCTAGATGGCTAGGGATCTGGGAGCAGGTTGGTGCCCCAGAGGTGCAGTGTCCAGGGTCCATCAGCATATGGATATGTCCGGACACTCACCAATCCACCCCCACCTATGGGTTAAATAGGCGTGCGCACATAGCATGTAAGCCCTGGAATGTTGTATGTCTAGGAGTGGGACTCCAAACTCAATCCCGCACCCCAAGGGTGACTGGCCCTGTGAAGCCAGACTCCTGTATTCTTAAGTTTTCCCCTGTAACAGTGCTTAAAGGCATCTCGAAAGGAATGTGGTATCCCACTGAGCCAGGCCCCCACATGCTATGACCAGACCTGCTAATTGCTGGTCATCACTGCAGGGAGTCTTTAGCCAACATAGTACTAATCTGTCACAGTAATACCTCTGATGGGTTAATGCAAAACTAAATTACCTGCTAGTATGGATGTGAGACAGTAGGCTAGTTTTGCACAAAGCCACAAACATTATTGTTAGTGATAATGTGGGTTGTTTACTATATGATCCCTTACAAATTCTTTATTGCATTAATTACTAGGTGTCAATTTTGTAACTGCAAGATTATGTATTTATTTCATAGCTAAATATTTAATTTTGAAAATACATGAGAGATACAAGTTTTAGTATTCAAAATGACTTAAAATGAGTCTGAAGGACATTATTCTGACAATGAATGACTTTTTAAATTGCTTTTGTTAGAAACGTTTCGTTACATTTTACAAATCCAAATAAAATATAACTTAAAATATATATGAGAACTAAAAGAATGAAAGAAATTACAAAATGTATAAGAAATAACAAAATCAACCAACAAAGTAAGAAAGAAAACAAATAAAGATTTATATATATATATATATATATATATATATATATATGTATATATATATATATATATATATATATATATATATATATATATATATATATATATAAAAATCTTTATTTGTTTTCTTTCTTACTTTGTTGGTTGATTTTGTTATTTCTTATACATTTTGTAATTTCTTTCATTCTTTTAGTTCATATATATATATAGAAAACAAGTTTAGTTCATATATATATATAGAAAACAAATAAAGATTTATATATATATATATATATATATAAATCTTTATATATATATATATATATATATATATATATATATATATATATATATATATATATATATATATATAAATCTTTATTTGTTTTCTTTCTTACTTTGTTGGTTGATTTTGTTATTTCTCATACATTTTGTAATTTCTTTCATTCTTTTAGTTCATATATATATATATATATATATATATATATATATATATATATATATATATATATATATATATATATGATTGCGTAATTGGTATATTCACAACTGTTTCATTTACAAACTGTGAATGACTATGTTCAACCCCCAGATATAGCATACATACACTTGGATCTTGAACAATACCTGTGTGACAGACACATCGTTACAGACTGTGGCAGCCTGGCTTATCAGAAAACAGATGCCCTCACATGCTGGGTGGGGCAATAAATGGGGGGGTCACTTATATAAGGCTCTTGAGATCCCTTTAAGGTAATTTCATAGAAAATATTTATTCATACAGTCACGAGTTCTGGAAAGCCAATCTTCCTTGAGCCTCTTTACCCGCTACAGATTGACTTGTTGTAAACTTGCTTCTTTTATTCTTTGCTTAGGCATGTATATATCACTTTTCAGTATGTTAATCAGTTTACATAGTCTCGTCTCATTTATAAGCTTTGCTCCAACTGTGGCCCATTTATGTTGTGCACTGACAGTCATTAAGCTACTTTTTGATTTGCATTTCCAGCTCCCTACGCACAAAAACGTCTTTGGGGTTAAGTAGCCTTAAAGGACTATTGCTTGCATCTTATGGGCACTTTTAGGGCTTGCATTCTGCTCAGGCATCAAACTAATGTTTTTTTTACCTTGTCACAGGTCTGAAGCCATACAGTTTCGTCTGTATATTCTTGCCACTGACATGTCCGAAGACACTTGTCCTGTAGGACATGTGCATGACGCTCATTTAAGGTTGTGCATGTGGCAGGATCGTGTCTATGGCAGGCCATTCGCGGTGCTGTTGGGGCTGAGGCTGTGCGCACATCATAAATCTGTAGGCTTTTTGGGCCTGTTGACCTGGTATCTAGTGGTGTAGATGTAGGCATAAGTATGAGTCAATTAAGGTTAGGATCTTTGCCTGAGCATTTTAATTCTTAATGGGATAGCCTTTTTGACAAGTTGGGATCATGCAGGAGGGAAGCATCTTAGGACGTATGGACTTGTAGGAATAATACAGTTACAGGCTTTGGCTAGGCGGCTTGAACGAATTTGACTAAATATTTGCCAGTGATGAGCACTTGTAAGGGAATGGCCAAAGATTCCCATTTTAGCTAGGAACACCTGCATTGTTCATGTTAGGATATACTTTAGGGTGCTGTTAATTTGCAGGGGTCCTTGGGGTAAAGGCAAGTTGTACAGGCGATGTTGTCCAGAAAGGGCATCAGACAGATGAAGTTGACAGCTTAGATGACCCAGAGCGACCCTGTAGAGACTGTTGACGTTGGCAGTCCGAGATGCCCAAACCACGGGTAAGTTTGGTTGTTGTCAAAATACCTATGTTGCGTCGAAGAAAATGGAATGTTTTGTCTGTAAATTTACAGCCGTTGTGTAAATATTGTCTCAAAGCAAAGCCTGTAGAACAACTTGGTCATGTACGATGATTTCCAGCTGGAATGCAATCTTGGGAAGCTCTAGTTTTAAGTTGCTCTTCTTGAATCCTTGTGGTGTTGGTAGCAGTGTTCATGTATGCAGGGTAACTGACTGAATCTAAACGTGGTTAATTTTATTGTCTTTTGTCATTCAGTTGTAGACAGAAAAAATTCCTCTTTCGTTTATATAATATAATCCTACGAACCTTCGAACCGTTCACATTGCATTTCCATGAAACTTAACCATGGTTTTCTTCTTCTTTTGTAGTCTGGAATGCATCGTTACTAGAGACTCCTGAATCCTGATCCTCCGGAGAGGCTCCAGACCACAAGCATCCTACACTGAGCCTTGGCGGTACTCTCTCAGTCAGCAGCTTTAAGGTCACATCAAGCCTCGGGTTTAGGGAAGGTCGCAGTCCCATGTGGCGACTGTAGCCTCTTTGTAGCTGCTGTGTTTACCACATTCTTGCGTGTCTTCATTCGATCCAGTTAGGAACTCAGTTCTTCAGTTCTCCGCTTTTGGGGTGCAAGCGACATGCTTTTGTACGACTCATAGGACTGCAGTGATTGTGTGACAGCTGAAACAGTTGGGAATACCTGAGGCTTCTGCATTGTCCAAGTTTCTGTAACATTATACTGTTAGGTGCTGCTGTTCTAGAGATAATCTTTGGGTTATGGGAAAGTTGTGCGAGGCTGACTTAAAAGGGATCAGGGGGACCAAGTGCATGGCTCAGATGCCTATCCGGGACGATCAGTGGTAACTGGACTCCTTTTAGGCCCAGGCTAGATGGCTAGGGATCTGGGAGCAGGTTGGAGCTGCAGAGGTGAAGTGTCCAGGGCCCATCGGCATATGTCCGGACACTCACCAATCCACCAACACCTATGGGTTAAAAAGGAATTAAATGTAATGTGTACTCAAAAGATAGTGTCCTTTTTTTCCCCTTGACTGATCGGCATGCTTCCGATTGACTTGTTCTGAACCTGCTTCTTCAGTTCTTGCATCTGCTTCTATTTAGCATATCAACTCGTTGATGTAGTCATTCAAACCTTGACTGAGAAGTTGATGATATGTTTAGACGATTTGAAAAATGGAAGTAGTGAGCACTGGAAAGGTGTAGTGGGATCTATGTTCGCAGAGGGGACGAAAACAATGAGAGTCCTTGGTCATATGACTTAACTTCTAGGGACGTAAGGTTTGACTGTGTTTAGATCCTTACAGTGGGAGCTGGGGTGAATTACGCAAAGGATAAAGTTTGAAAAGGTGAAATTTAAATATTGCCTACTTTGCACAGCACTAGGATGGCTGTGTTGTACTTTAGGAATTTTATAATCGGTGTGTGTGGATATTTTTCTTATTTTATTTCTGTACTGTAACTGTTATAAGTTATGTTGTATGTAGCTTGTGTACTATATGATTTTGTAAAGTGCATAATTACATTTCTTTATTTTTCCTAGTTGATGTTGTTTATCGTCGATCATTTGTTAAAATGAAATTAAACTAGAAAAGAAGAAAAAAAGTAATTTCTCCAAAAATTCTAATCAATTATTTATAAAACTTATTTATAAAACTTTTAATAAGAACAAATGAATGACTGATCCATTGTTAGAGTTACTTGTGTGTGCTGTCATTTGTTTATGACATGCTGCCCCATTAAAGGCAGCACTGTACCTGTATTTGGTACACAGATCTTGAGGCTGACTGTGTTGGGACTTAAAACTGTGCAAGCTTAAGATCAAGTTCAATAAGAGGTAACCATGCAATGACTGGATCTTGTCAAACTAAACCAGAACTTCAATAAGATGTAACCATACAGATGCAGGATCTTGTAAATCAAAACTTTGCCCACTAATACATATTACTTTGTAATAAAGATTTATCAACCAGTAATTTGAAGTCAAGATTTTTCTTTTGGTGTCCTCACATTTTCTTTCTGATAGTAGATTTTTTCGACTTTAATCAGTTTAGACAAGACTAAATGTGAGGCCTTCCAGCTGCCCAGCGGTTCTACCTAGATTTTTGTCTGGGATCTGCCTCTATCAAAATAGCAGATTGTTGCTATAATGACCATATTTTAATTGCAATCTTTTTATAAAACGATAAACAATAACTGGGTTGTCAAATGGTTGAACCGGACTCGTACCTCCTCAGACCCTTAGTGCATGGGTTCAAGTCTCGGTCGAAGTAAGTGTCCCCACCTGGTGCATCTGGCCTTCCCTTTATTAATGGTTTCTTCATCTCCTAACAAAAGCTGGTCATAGAAATAAAGTGGGGCACATGTGGTTGGATGGATAAAGTTCCTTACTCATTAGCTCCTCAAGTTTCTTTGAAAAGTATCAATGCAAAGCACACGTTGCTTGCTTTCTGAATTTTTGGAATTTTGATAAGATGTAGTTTTTTATGATTTTTCCCTTTTCATTCAAAGAAACATTTGTAAAGCCACTAAATACATGTTAATCATTCCTGAGCAGTTTAAAGTATTTTAGTTTTTGATCAACGGGTCTTCGAAAACATGTCCTGCCAGACCCTGGAGAGAAAAAAACACAATCTATACTACAATAAATGGAAATAAACACAAAAAGGTCTTTTATCAATCAATATATCCATATTATATGCCTTAGAACTGTCTCAGTCTAATTGAAAACGTTTTTATATAATAAAATGGAGCGTACAAAATTTTAAGATAAAATTAAATGAAGAAAAAATTAATATAATTTTGCGTACATTGTTAGCATAATAAGTGGTTTAGATAAAAAAAAATCTGGAGTAGAGAGCTCCATTAGACTGAATTAAATTAGTTAATAAAATTTATTTAGCAAGATTTAGCATTGGTGCCAGTTTGCATCAAAAGGGACGCAGTTCAGACACTCCTATTTTCCCAAACTGTCGGAGTTATCTTTCCTTGAGAGAATTCCAAACAAAAAGATAGGATTAATAATCATGGCAATTGATTGTTATTTTTTAGATATATTAACGTTTCTTTCATTGTACAAAATAATTAGTTGAGAAGTCGATCATACTTGTAAAACGAAATATGAGTAGAGACAGAAACTTTTTTTTATAAACGTTTTAAAACAACTTTAGTTCTTCAGAGCATGTACAAAACTAGCCATTGAAGCTGGAAGTAATCAGAGGATATAGATTATGTACGTTCTGTAACAGTAACCAGCCAGAATCTGAATACCATTTTATTTTGCTTTGTTGTACACGCTTTAAGTTTGTGTATGAAACGTATTAAACTCACGTCTTGGCTATATACACCCTTTCACAAGAATGATGTTATGTAGTTTATATAGGGTTTTTTTTAATGTCGAAAAAAGGAAAATCATATTGTCTGATATACATATTCTAAATGTACGTGGTGACACAGAAATTACGCAATAAACAAAAAGCCTATTTTTATAGAAGGAAAATTTAAAAAGTAGGACCAACGATTTCCTAGATGACGGCGTCAGTCATAGATTATGTGTTCGGCGTCAACAGAACTTTTGTTCTAGTTTTATTTATGGTACAGAGGATATTTGTCGATTTCGGTGTTTGATGGTATTTTATTTCACGCGAGATCATAGACTGGTGTTTGTAACTTAATGTTTGAACCAAGGTGGAGTAAATAATAAACACGTGCTCAAGTGGTAGTTTGCATTAATTCAAAGATTGAACAGAAAAAATAAAGAAAAGTCGGAACGATAAAAATTAACAAGAGGTGAAAGTCTTGTGTACGAGCTGCTTTTCGGTAACGTGTTCTTTACGCCGGATCCTACAACAGGAGAAGCGATGCTTGTGAGATTTGCACGAGGTTTGGCTGAATCTCGTGCTGACTCAAGAATGGACTGTCAGAAATTTAGCCGAAGTGTTGTACATTACACGTGGTGTTGATAGGAATATACATGTCACATGTTAGAATTATTTTGTTTGCAATCTTAGATTAGCAGCAGATTAAATTATATTGGGACAAAGCCCTAATTGAAACTATTTTAATGAGTTCCTGAAATACACTGCACAACTACGGCTAACCTGACTGTTTTGTGCATGCTGGGTTGCGCTAGGTAATTGATAGTCATGATGTTTAAATTAACGGAATGTTTACATTCTTATATACACATTGTTCTTGAACTTGCTTTATTAAACTAAAATTGTAACGCGACAATACATAAACCTTTATAAACATAAAACATGTAAAATACAATATAACATGATACACCTAAAATTCTTGACTTAGAAACGACATAAAATATTCGAATTAGAAACAAATAATCATTCATAACACATGTTCGATCCTTTTCCAATTCTTAAGGCTTGCTCCTCCTTAAAAAGTTTTGAATTACGACATCACTGTTATTAAATATAACGCTGATTTTGTTTGTTCTCATAACCATTAAAACAAAATCGTTAGAAAGACTGAAAATGTTTTATTCTCTATCGTCTTTTGTACCAAAAGAAAGCAGACTTATCATGGTAAAGTAAAGCCACTACGAGAAGAGCAAAGACTTTAAAAAACACTGCTCATCCAGATTAGTTTTGACTTAAAATGGTCGTCTGCAGCTGAAATTTCAAACTTATTTTGAAAAATACACATTTAGTCTTTTACTTATGGTCTTTTTCCAGACACCACGTGCACCATGATCCAATGCTGGCGGATGCTTCGGCCCAAAGTTCGGAGGTACGATTTCTTTTTTCCAAAATCAAACTTCATCAAAAACTAAAAAAAAATCAGGATCAATTGGCTGCACATATTGCAATTTAACAAGGAGCATCCTTGCTATATATCAATTCAAAAAGTAATTCAGATAAACACGGGCCGGTCTATTATTTAGCGAAGGGGTTTCACGAATCAGTTCATTATTTAGTGAAGGGGTCTCCTGAATCAGTCCATTATTTAGTGAAGGGATTTCCTTTTGACATCTTATACAATTTGATTCTGTTTTGTTGTTGTTTTCAGACAATGTTAAGAAAGGTGTTTACAATAGAAAATATTAAACTTCAACAGACGCAAAAAGTCTAAAATAAACAATAAAATCGTGTCTTTGTTATAATTGTCGGCGAGACTTTGCACCCGACACCCCTGAACACGGTTTACTCCATTTTGTATGTCCTAACAGAAGGCTTTACACATCGATGTTGTAATGACGTTGTCCAAATGTTTTCATAAGTCCCAGCACGGATCTCTGTAGGACAAACCTAGGTCAGAACGGGGCCAAGTGGGTCAAATATGTTTCTATGTGGGTCAAACGGGTATCAGAACGAGACAAGTAGGTTAAAGTCGTTCCAAAACGAGATTTTGTTTGTTTAAGGCATAGTTGACAAATCCTAACTTCAAGTAGTTTTTTGAGTTGTCTCCCATTTGTTGTTTTTGAGTTCCAAAACGGGTATATGTAGGTCAAACCTAGGTCAAATCGGGGCTAAGTGGGTTTCAAAACGAGGCTTTGGACGCAACCATTTTTATAGCAAAGGTAAGTCAGGTAGTTACCGTGCAACAAGCTTCACACGTTATAGGTGATATTAATAGCCAAGGTTACATAGTGTAACAACTTGTCAAACCCATATTATTTGTTTGGTATTACCTTTGTTTATATTGAGATCTAGAGTTTACAAGATTTATATCTAGATAATTTATGGTATTTTAATTAAATGTTAGGTAATTTAATCTATCAGAAAAAAACGTAGTTGTTAATGTAATGCTAGAAAAAAAGTAAGCAAATACAAAGGTCTTCAAATCAATGTGCAGCTTAATGACTACACATTTTTATTTGTGTATATTACATTTGTATCTATTTCATGTGTAATATGTGTAATTGTAGCAGTACACTTGAATGGAATTTCCGTTTAAGCATACTTAGCATATCTTGTTTATTTTATGTAAATACGTTTATTTTAACAGCATTTTGATGGTATACACACTTAAGAAATGGGCAATATTTAAGCAAAATGTTTATTTTGTTTTCATTTAAATAAGAGTTTGTTCACAAGCGTGCAAACCAGTAAAAAACGTTGTTATGGGATAGAATAAACAAACACATAAAACAATGAATGATAACTTTTTTTATTTCATGACTTTGCTTAACAACGTTGACAGACAGATTTCAATAATATGAATATAAAGATATAACAACAATTCACTCTACAGACAGTTCACAAACATAGCAAAGAACAATATTATAATTTATCTACCACTTTCTCTTCTTGTGTTTATTTATTATTATATCGCACGATCACAATTATAATCATATTGGCGACGTCCACCTACATGTTGTTAGTTGAGGAAGCCCACAGAAATATCTCTGGGTAGAACCAGCACACAGCTAATGTGCAAGGGGTATATTCCAACCCTTAACATTTACCAACTTATAGACTATTAAGTTACAAAACTCCCAAATGCTTAGATCACAATTACACCACAGTAAAGTAATGAAATACATATTTAAATTCTACTTTATTTTTTAATGATTTTAAGTGAAGGACATGTTATAAAATCTATCCTTTTATATAGTAGATAAAACATAAAAATATTTTAAATAGATAAAAACATCAGATTGGCAATGATGACAAGCTAGATTTTGCATCTGGTAATCTACAAGATTTTGACTTAGAAATAACTAAAGCACTAATGACAGTATACAGTAAAATCTCAAGTCTTAAGTCTACAATAATAAGAAGGCATTTGATTGGTCAGATTTCAAATGTAATCCACATTTAACCAATCAGATGTCTCAGTATGCTTTGGAAAAAATATTTTTGACTATTTATAGTCTCCTAAAATCCGCCATTATTTTTTATTATCATTTACAAATAGTTTTTGTTTATTAAAGTTTTTTTTGTGTTTTAATAACTAAAAAATTCATGGACAATGACTGTGGATAAAGAATTTAATTTTTATAATTTGTATTACCAAACAACAAATTGTACTAAACATGATCTTTAAGTGACTTCCACTTTCCAAACATACAGATGGCTCTAAAGGACTTAGTAAATGCAAAGGCATGTATAGTGCTCACTTTTATTTGTAAGTAAAAAATCCTAAACAGAGGCATTGATTTCCAAAAATAATTTCCTAACTAAAAAGCCAAAAAGTTCATTAAACATTTTTAATGTAAACATAACTGTACTTTTCCTTTAATAACATAGAACATGTGCTTAAATCCAGGCTGAGATAAACTTCAAATGTAGGCCTTTGAATGTAAACATAATAAACAAGAATGTGTATGTGTGTTTTAATACATGAGTAGAAAAATTTAAGAATTTTAAGAAGAAAAAAAATACAACAACCCAAATATATGTACCACCAAAAACAGAAAAAATATAACAAATAATATGTATAAACACAGATGTTAAAACTTAAAGTTCCTAGAATAAAATGAAAAGCATATATGAATATACACTTAAATATTCAAAAACACATTTTATGTTTAATCTTTTTAATAAGTTACTGGCTCGATGTATAACCCTTTGAAATCTTTATGATTACATCTTGATGTGCTAAGCACCATTTAATTAAACAAGCACTGGAAAAAAGTGTTAATCCAGACCAGTTGGGAGTTGTGTGATTAGTATCTAGAGCTGTGTGATCAGGATCTACACTTTTTTTCAAGTCAAATTTTGTGTTATTTTTAATGCATTTTTATGTTAGCAAATAATCAACCGGAAAACCTGAACGGTAATCTGATTGCTAACAAATTATCCCCACCCTTCTTTGTTCATAATTTCTTTCTTACAGTATTATCAGAAATATTTATAATAAGGGCCAATTTATCAAGTTTTCTCCTTTATCCTTTCTTAAATCCCTATTTTGTGGCACTGATTACAACAGCTTTGTTCTAACAATGGTAATGTGTAGCAGGATGATTCAGGTTTTTGTCTGGAAAGAACCACCTGAAAACCTATCCATTTGAAATTTCTCGCCATGACCAGAACTCCAAACTACACAGTAAGGGAATGAGAAGTTACAAGAAGTACATTTATATATGGTAAAAAGTTATATTTAAAGTCATAATAACACTGTATATAAGTTACAATTATGCTGGCACACACTTTAATTTATGTGCACTATAAAAAAAAAAAATGGTCGGATGGGCTACAATTGATACTAAATTTTATCTTAAATACAAATTTAGGAGCTGTAAATATGCTAGCCTATGGAATGAAACAGACAATACAACAATGTAATAGAAGTACAAATTTTTAGAAAAATGCTTAACCTTTGTGTTATTTGAACTAAAGAACATTTGAATCAAAGTCTTATGCTCTATCGGAAACCATACACTCTCAGCATTGCTGCAACTAATAGGGGTTCTATCTTCAAATGAAATTTGTCTCTTGTAAACAGCTAATAGACCCTTTGTGTTGCCCTAGAAACTTGCAAGCTTATAGCAGACATTTAAATTTGATTTTCTGTTTTCATGCACATATCGCACACCCTACACAGGAAGAAGAGATCTAAACCAAAAGATAATATTGCAATTTCTTTATATGTAATGAGATTTTATGGCATGAGCTTCACATTCAGTAAGTACTCATGATTAAGAGATGCAGAGAAAACCCTAAAACATGCACAGAGCAACCTGTCATTTGATTTTGTTGCAAATACTTCTAATTTAAATTATAAATAGCTTTTCTTGAAAATTTCCAAAAACTATAAAAACAAAATATGAGAAAATGACCTTAATGTGTTGTAATGAAAACACCATTTCATGATTACATATTGCTGGGCAAATAAACATCACAAATGATACAGAGGGCAGCCTTCCCCTTGATGTAGTTGCAACAAGGGCAAAGTCGGCGCAGGGTGTGGCATTTCCAGACATAGCTGAAGAGAAGATCCTTCTACTGGATGATGCGATTGTGGGTCTTGGTTTGAAGCGCATGTGTAGAAAATGTCCACGATTGTCCTGTTTGCCACACAGGCGGCACTATACAACTTCAGGGCGCCATTGGCATTTGTCTCTAAGAAGTGACCTGGTTCGCAGATCTGGTCTGTGGAGAATAACAGCAATTACAATTTAAAAATATTGAAGGTTATAGGCATGGTATTACCTAGTTTTACATTACGGCTTCTTTCAAGCAAGTCCCTGGTAAACTTTTCAACCATTCAATGTCAATTATACATTATATTATATTGTCAATATAAGAATAAATACTCTTAAATTTTAAAATGTTACATAAATATGGTTTAATGTTAAAATAAATACTAATAAATGTTAAAATTATCAGTAATATATATTGTAATGCTAAAATTGTATATTAATCATTTAATTTTAAATCATTATAATTCAATATTCAAATTACAAATCAATGCAATGTTATGTACAACCCCCAGCAGCCATTTTGTTAGCTATTTCTGGAACTGGCGGAAATTCTGGTGTTCGATGTACACATTCATCCTTTTAATTAAACCCTCTTCTGTGAACTTGTATGGTAGGAATCCCTGGAACTGGATATACAGTGAACAGCTTCAGAAAGACATAGCCATGGAATCCATTCCAAAGAACAAGTTATATAGTGAAGATTTTTACGAAGATTTTTAATTGCAATACTTAACTTAAAACTTAAAAGGTGGTTACAAACTTGAATCAAAAAAAACAACACTACCCAACAAAGCTGTAGAGTAGACACATGGCCTATCTTCTGTTTTGAAATACATCACAGCGACCTACCATGGTCATAATAGCGAGGACAAGATAAATGTCTGGTTAGAACCACCAGCGCACTGCAAGTCAACAAAATGACCTTCCACATTAAGTTCTTGGCCCTGAATAAGCCTCAAACCCTCGTGATGGGAAGCTAAGCAGTCAGGAGTTACAATTGGCAACTCTACAACTATGCCAAGGGCGCCATACTGACCACACTCTACCATGCCAAGGGCGCCATACTGACCACACTCTACCATGCCAAGGGTGCCATACTGACCACACTATATGGGACTGTAGACAAGTACACAATGGGCCTATCTATAAATCCAGTTTTCTGAGGTTTGAATTCGCCAACCACAAGTCCAAATCATACTTTGAACCAAAGCCACCATTTTTAAATCAGCAAAACCCAAACTGTGTACATTTTAAGTAGATTTGATGCGACTGTTGCCACAACATTGCCAAGTTCAAAGTACATGCAATGTTTAAAACAATAGCTTATAATGCTTTGGAGATATTGTGAGCTGAAAAAATTGTAAACTTGGGCAATTCTTTCTGAATAATGGTTGAATACTTGCCTTATGAAATGAACTCAAATTTAGTTCTGTAGTCATAGGATAGTTTAACAATTTCAAATGACATGAAGTGAAATTATTTTGAATCCGGCTCAGCCAGTTGTGGAACTACCCTGATAAGCTGTGTGTAAGCAAAGTAGAAAGTAGGTATACCACAGACAATTTTTATAACTGTGATGTGGTTCAGTTTGGGTTTGAACTCTAGCGAACATGCTATCGAGGCTGGTCCTTTGGTCTAGTGTCTAATCTCGGGTTTGATACTTACAGTATCTTCTGTATGGTGGTCTGTAACTCATCAAGGTCCTCAATATTCAGGGTGTATACGTATGCCTCCACGATACACTGCTTAGCATAGCGTTGTTGACTCAGCAACTGGGAAGGGAGGAAAAACATTTGTTATGATAGCACAGAAAATGCAATGAAACCATTTTTGTATTCAGTGTCATATTGCAATATTGTTTATTATTTGCTAAATGTTTATGCATTGCACATTTTGATTATCATGAATTAACTAAAGTGCTCTTAATTACGTGTATTAGCCAGTTGTTCCCTATATTGGACACTTTAACACAATAATCTCTAATAAGCAGTTGTCTGTTCAAGAAAAACTTCAGAGTGTTGTTTACAATTAATAGACATCCTTTTACAGAAAAGCAATCTTTTCGAAACCAAAGTAGATACATATGGACCAATTCTGTCTCAGTCATTTAAAAGCTTTTCATAATTTTGGCCCTTCTGATTGGTCAATGCCATTTTCTACAATAACTGCAATTCTACCATATTTTGTATCAAGTTAGTAAATCATCATCTGCATTCTTCTGTATATTGTTGTTAATTGTTTTTTGGTCCTACCAACAGTATTTCTCATCCCACCAACAGTATTTCAGTTACAGAGACAGTGTCCACTTGAAGCAGATATAGTCCCGCCTTCACCGTGAACACCTGACATGATACCACACCCAGTCGCATTATCCTCACACCGGGCCAACCAGTTGTGGAACAACCTTTATATTGGCAAGGGAGCAATACCACTACCATTTATGATTTAAAACAACTTTGGAATGTCACAGACCGGGATCGAACCCAGTGCCTCCCGTACCTGGAGACGATGCTCCCCTAACTGCACTAAGTTGTGATATTGTCAAAGGAATATATGTACATATGAGATAAAGAGGTAGTAGTGTATTTGTTTACATAAATAAGTAATGTTTGGCACATTTACTGTTAATAACCCTTCTTAGAGGGATAAGCCGTCATTTTTGCCGTTACTGTGCAGCAACATTTCTATCATTATAGCACAGGGGCACTTATGAGGTGCCCAGTGACTGAACCTGGTCGGTCCATTATACTGACACTGACGAGTCAGACCTAATGCTGTCCCCTTAGCCCTTAGCATTAGGAGGGAAGCCACTACTACCAACTTTCAAGTTTATGGTTTGACCTGGCCGGGGTTTGAACCCACAACGCTCTACCACCTGAGCTATTGCGGCTGGTCCCTTTCTCAGAGAATTCTGGAATATTTCAGGTCATTTTGAATAAATGGGAATCAAATTTGAAAAATCTAAGATCTTCAAGTAGCAATTTGGCCAAAGAAATATAGAAACGAAAATACAAGAAGGGTTGGAAGTACGAGAAACTACGTAACATGCTGACTATTGTATAACTTTAAAGCACAAAGAATTAACTTGTTCAGTCGTTCAGTTTTTATATTTTACTTCACCAATTGCAAGCACTGAACACTACAGTGCCCTGGGCACTTTTAATGGTACTGGAACCTCAATTATACTGCCATCATCCATCCTTGCATCTAGAAAAAGGTGTTAACAAGATCTTAAACTGTTCTTTAAATATAAATAATGTTATTAATTTATTACAATAGATTACCATTTCATATGTCATTTGTATAAAAGCAGCATGATCACTGTTTCTATTTTCAAAACCATTTTACACATGATGCTGCATGAACAAGTTGGATAATCAATCCTCTGCTATTATTCTAACTTACTTTTTACTATATTCCTTTTACAGTCTAAGTCTTCATCATTCAAATACATTAAGTAGCTTGTAACATCAACTTGGATCAACTTACTACCAGCTTTTAAGCACTTTTGCTTTGGCTCAACTATGCTCCTCAGTTGGATTTAGGTACCACAAAAGCCTTTATTAAGGCATTATGATGTTTTGGTTTATAAGTAAATGCCATATATTGAAATACTGTTTTGGTTATGCCAGTGTATTAGAAATACTTAAAGTTGTGTTTGTATTGGAATATTATTGGATATTCAAGATTTAAATTATCACGATGTCACAGATTTGAGATAAACCATCATTATTACATTTCATTTGAGACTTATCTCATTGACACTATATTTCTGACAGAATTTAAGAGACGAAGAAATGATAAATAATTATGGAATTAACAGTTTCTTATACCAATTTCAATGGCCACTAGTCTGTTTGCACTATGTCATCTTTCAGATGTATCAAATTATTTAAATAATAAATATGCAATATCATAAAAAATTTGCAGATAAATTATTTCATACCTTGTAATGACTGCTAAAGTCACAATTGTCAAGGCATATTGGAAGTTATCAAGCAATTTCATAAAACATTCCTAAATATAAGCTAATTTAAGAAAGTTTAGTTTCCACTGCAACTAGTGGACATATATATGATACAAGAGCCATAGAACATTTCACTTACCACAAGACACCAGTGACATCATGATTCATTGATCACTGACAAACACATATCACAGTTGAAGCTTCTCCTATTTTAACATACAAAAGACATTGTGTTTTTAGTATGATAACTTCTTTTCATAATCATAGTCTAGTTGTGATAAAGTTCAAGTTGTAGCATAGAGATTTGGTCACAGTTTTATGTATTATATTTAGGTATATGACACATGGAGCAACATAATTGTTAATGACTGGCAAATTCACATAATATTAACTACACCCCCCCCCTCCAAAAAAAACAACATTTAAAAGGACAGAATATGTAAACATACAAAATATAGTGACCTGAGGTAATATTTTATTTTGGTTGTTTGTGTTTCATTTCAGTTGTTTGTGTTTTAACAAAATCTTGCTTGGTTGTCACCACCATCATTAAGCACACGGGACCAAATGTAAACAAAATAAAATTTGCTTTGATTTTAACCACTTTATGAACTTGGCATGATAATTTTAAATGTTATTCACAAAGAAAATTAAAACAATAGATGAAAATTTGTAACACCCAACAACTGTATAAAATAAAACTTTGAATTCTAGTACAAAGTTCTAGTTACCTTACTTGTCTGAGAAGCATGTTGTCCAGTGAACAATCCAGCATCCCAAATACAGCTGAAGCAACAACACAGATAATATAAAGGATGTTCTTTCCCCTCATCTACAGACACAGGTAGGAATCAATTACCTGACATTGATAAAAATATAAAATATTTTCCTGTTTAAAAGACAAAACAATTTCAAAAGAATGTGAAATATGTTTCATAACAAAGAAAATTGTATGATATTTTCGGAATTACTAAATATGCAATTATACAACTTAAAAAAAAAGTTACTGTACAACTCAGTAGAATTATTATTCATGAAGTAAAGAAAATTAAAAAGGAAATACTTAATTGTATAAAAAGCTTATTTTTGTCTGGAACAGAAGATCTGCATAAGGAATTTCTAATTAAAGTTTTCTTTTACCTCATCAGTTAGCTTGGATTGTAAGTAGGTGAAAGAATCCACAAAAGGCGTGTAGGGCCCAATTGTTACAATGGGTTTACCGGCAGTAGCCATCTTCCAAAGCTCTGCCAACAGAAAATACATTATGACTTGTATACAAGTGTAACATACATTTTTGCTTAAAATCAGATATCAAAAGTAGCTATAGACTCATTAAAACTTGTTTATAACAAATTGAAAATCAATATATAAAATGTACAGATGCAGCCAGGACTCCAACCAAATTACAGTTACATTTAGAGATGTAATCCCCTATCAAGAAACATGCAGTCTTTTTCTACTTTTCTGGTTTCTAACAGTTTCTAGGTTTATATAAAAATATTTGAAAACTAAGTGACAATGTTTTAGAAAGTTTATCATTAACACAGTTTCAATGAACTTAATGCCATTATTAACAGTACTGAAAACTTCTTTACCATTTTTCTAAATTAATAACAATTTGACCATCTGTCCAGCAGAACCTTTAAGTTCTGTTAAGTAAGCTAGGAAATTTATTACAAACAAGTCAGTTGGAAATAACAGCTAGAATGGGACCCGCACAATCACAGGAATAATAATCAAGCCAATGCTAATTCAACTGCTAGAGCTGGATTCCTGGTTCTGTCCATATTTTATTCCTTATAAACTGTAGAATGCTGATGTATTTTTAATATACACAATTTCACTAACTACGGATTTCTAAGAAATATATTTTTTGGTTAAATCTGTCAGTGTGTCCCTCTATATATATTTTCTATATAAATGTAATTTTTTAAGTCATCAGCTGACTGGAATAGCATTAAGGAAGTCCTACTCTTATCCAATTTCAGGTTATGTGAAGATCATTTTGCTTTCAAACTGCTATGTTTAGCATCTTGCTTTTATAATAAATATTATAAAGTATTAAATAGGAAATCTTTAAGGCTTGGTGTTGGAAAGTTGACACAAATGATCAGTCTTACTGATTCTGTTTATTAAACTTACTAAATCCAGGAGTCATTAGGCTTTACCACTATCTGCTTTCAATTACATGTAAATACAAGAAACAAAAATAACCTAATTTCATGTAAATATATGTAACAGACTATAACTTGTGGAACAATATATAAATGCAAACACAGAAAATATCAAGTGTACTAAATAATGATATCACATCAAATACAGCAATGTTCACAAATTTATTTAACAGTTTGTAACTTGTGGATAACATACAAAATATCAAGTGTACTCATCACAATAAATTCAATCAAAGTTTACCAGCAAAGTCCTTGGTTTGCTAGGTTGATACAATTGCGCCAGGCGTCTCTTCTTCTCTCATTGCCAGTGATTGCTGGCCTCTTCATATGGGAAGTCTTCAACGTCAGGACCTCCAAATAGTTTCATGAGAATGTCAAGGTTCTCTAGTGCCAAGCTTGTTCTTGACTTCATCTTGATTCTGCTCTGAAGGCTAAATCCCCATTCTCAAGCCACACTGCTGACAGGAATGCACATTGGGATAGAGGTAAGTCAGCCAGAGTGGGGAACTCCTCTTCGAAGGTGTACTTTGGTTACACCACTCAATGTCAGGGCTCTGTATTATCCAGTCAATAGAGGTTTGAATCCACAGCATTCAGACTTCAGTTTATCTGCTGGTACACCATACAAGTTTGAGGGAGCATCTATGCATGTCTTGCTATCAGCGCCACTCATTAAATCCTGGCACTTTTAGTGAAGAACTTCCTTGAGGAGACAGTCTACAATGACATGCCCAACTGTGTTCTTCCCTTCAATTGACTCCTCAGATATGCCACTATGGACCTGTAGCACTGATGGATAACTTTCACAACACTTTCCATGGACAGTCACCTGATACTGATTGGATACTTAAGGTTCAGATTGGCTCATCCACGATTTTCTGCAAGGCTTCCAGCTTGCATAATCACACTCCACATCCAGATACAAGGATGTAGAGATTTTGAAGGATATCCTTGTTTACCTGCAAGTACCGAATGTCCTTGGCAGCATCAGAGCAGGCTAGTGACAGTCTGTGAGCAACACAGTGAATGTGTGTTAACAGCAATGAGTCCTTTTTAAGAAACTGACCAGCTCCAGCACGGTAAACAACCATTATAGAAGCACCGTCACTGCTAAGTTCCAACAAGGTTAGTTAAATCTGGGCAAAGAGAATGTAACTCTTTATGAATCTCTTCTGCAAAGGTGGCTGCTGCTCCTTCAGGTATACAGAGATTCCCAACGAATCTTGTTTCTACATCCTGGGTGTAAGGGCTCACATAACGAATATACATTATCAGTTTCTGGTGAACAGATATATCAGTTGATTCATAACAAACAACACTGTAATATCCCGCTGCTTCAAGATCAGATTTCAACTTCTAAGTGATGACAGAAGTGAGGCTGGTCTTGACATCATGGCTGGTGTCACTGTGAAGGTCCTGCATTTTTAGATTGATACCACTCAGTGCCAAGAACTTCAGCTGCATGTTTATGACGCTACCGGGCAGCTGACCTTTAGCGACAAAGCATGTTGTCCAAAATAGGTGCACCTCTGATTCTGAAACAATTCTTGCTGCTTCAGGCAGTGAATGTTCAACGTTGAACATCTGTCTGCGAAGTTGGCCTGTTTCGTCAGCTTGTCGAAGCACCTTGCTATCATTGTGCTTCCCGACTGTTGATCTCTGCAGGATGCCTAAAAGCACAGTGAACAACAAGAACTTAAACTTGCCTGTCAAAAATACCTTTCCCCCCCAGAAAAACTAGTTAATAATTGACAAAGATGCAATAAATATATGTACAATAAACATGCATATTTAAACATTTCCATTGGTTCCAAGTAAAGAAATTGTTAAACCAACACAGAAAGAAGCCTATCTGACACTTATAGTAGATACATTTTGTGATTAACTATTTTTAGCACTTAATACCTGCTTAAACAAGTACATTACATTAAGTTTTAGTTATTGTGGTGGCAAGTGTTGTACTTACCTTCACCATCCTTAGTGAAGGAGTTTTGCTTGTTGAATTGCTCTGCAATGTTTACAGAACATCTTAGTGTCAGCATTATTCTATGGCCATGAGAACTGATTTAGCCAAACAGACTGGAAAGACTGAGCTTTCAGCTTTATATCTAAACTACTTCTAGACCAAAAACAGAATAAATGTAAATGTAAATGTGACAAAAAAAAACCCCAACAGAGACCAGACATAACACACAAAAAGAACAAGCAGCAGTTACCACCTTGGAACGATCAGTTGGCAAAAGGATCCACTGGGGTGCTTAAACAGGATTTGTGGAGCACTCCAACCTCGCACTTCCTGAAGGTTTTTCTATCAAACAGTGTAAATAAAAATATCCTTAATGTTTCAAATGAGTGAGTAGTTTGAAACAAAACAGCCCAAGCTATGACATACAATCAGAACAATTTAATGTCACAAAAAATGTCATGACATCATGTCATAAGTGAAATTTAAAAACATGAAAAAAAACATCGAACTTTAGAAAACAACGAAAACCAACAAAACAAAATGTAGTATCCTGGTGAGTTAATATATTAATAAAATAACGATATATTATAAAAAGGCGAGGATTTATCTGCAATTGGCATATTTAATTAATAAAGGTACAAAAAAATCCCAATGTTATACCTAATGTGCAATCTCACATAAAGGACATCAAGACTGCTCAGGTCTCAGCTATACAGGGCACAACTGGAAAGATGAAGAAACAGAAATCCAACAGTGACTGTCCAGTTATGGCTTGAAGTCACTGTTTTCATATAGTCTCAACGATCTCTCCGGTCAGCGTATAATTTAAAAGCAATGCAAGTTCTTGAATGTAAGAGTTAATCACAAGCAATGCAGTACAATGAAAAATTCCCGGTTTGTAACTGTCGGCAATAACTTTTCTGGTAAGTTTTATAAAGAGGTCAGAAAAGTTATAAAGACCCTTGATTTTCTGTAACTTGTATAAAACATTTCCATAAAATGCAGGATGGCTTATGCCTTGCTGCGTATGTGTTTTCATACTGCTATTATACTTTGAAGCAACAAAATCATTGCGGTGAAAGAAAATTTTAAACGCCTTCCTTAATTTGTGAAATCAAAAGCCTTGCTGTAACAACTAAGAAGTAATAAACTGGTTTCTAACATTGAAATCTTTTATTTTAGTACAAACTCTGGCAAACCTTGTAAGTTGGGATATGTAAATACCATAGGATGTAGCACAAGGTGAATCACTCAAGATATGGATTTCATTTCAATGGCTAATGTAAATTACTAATATATACAGATATGTGTGCATCAATAGCAAAACATTATATTAAGGCAGACAACGTTCACCAGTTCTTCCAGTAAATTACAATCTGACACATGCTGTTTATTTAGTTAAACATGCTATTGAATATATGTGCTATCACATAAGAAAAACAGTTTATAACTTTCTGCTTTAAAGTTGTGGTTCACAAATTTGAAATACTGAAAATGAACTGTTTAAGTATATCCTTGTAAAAAAAGAACTGCAGGTGGACCTCTTAGTGACATTTTACTGTGGTTAGTGCAGAAAACTTCAAGATTTTTCCACTTTTTAAACCTTTTAAAAACACTCAAGACTGAGGCATGCACATAAGGTGGAATCTTATTAAGATAAGAATTCATAAAAAAAGGTTGAATGCTTTTGTAATGGGGAATGGATGTATAATTACATTTTTATGTAACAATAAACAGTGTATGTAGTTGAAAGTCATTTGCAGGTTTCATTTGGACATCACAATCTGTAAATGTATAGTATTTATAAAACAAGGCAATGTTACCTGTAATGACAGGAGATGGTTCTATAAGTGGATAGGACTTTTCCAGACATTCTTCTGTTGATGGAAGTTCTAAAATAAGAAAATGCTTGTAATAGAAATAATTTTAAGCCTACAAACAAACTCTTACATAACTGTGCATGTTTGATTTATTTATTAATATAACCCCTGTTGTTTGGAAGAGATAGCTACAGGTGATGAAACCTGGATCTATCATTCTGAACTCGAATCTAAGGCTAAAAATAAGGTTTGGGGTTTCAGCTAAGGGTGTCATTGTGCAAGGTTGCAGTACATCAAATCGCAGACTATGCACCAGCGTCTGTGGCATGAAGTTACTCCATGACAACACACCGGCCCATAAATCACCTACGGTACGGGAGTATCTGAAAGAATCTGGGCTTGATGTCTTTGTTCATTCTCCATACAGCCCCAAACTGTCCCCCTGTGACTTTTGGTTGTTCCCAAGACTAAAGAAAAGGCTAGCAGGGCGCCATTTTGTGGTATAGGCAATGTGGTCTACCAATGTCTGCAACATATACCTAAAGAGGAGTACCAGACCTCGTTCTGGAAGCGGGTAGATAGACAAAATGTTTGTGGAGGCAGACGGAACATACTTCAAAGGGCTCAGATAAACAAAATTTGGATATTTTAAGTGGTTAAAAAACAACTCCCTACTCTATGAACTTAAAAAGTGTCCCTCGTAAAGGTACTATTAGTGTGTAAAAATATCATTAGAAATAAGTTAAAAATTACAAAAAAAAATATGACCACATTTATGGAAGATGCAAAGCAGTAAATACACGGATACATGTAAGTATTATGGAGCTCTGGACACCAGATATGGTAAAAAAAGTGATTTATTAAATGAGTATTTCAGGAATATCTTAAGGCTAACTGACCCTAATGATTGGGTAATTATTGACTAATGTCAGGAAATATCATAAAAAAAACCTGAAGCCACTCTAGCCTTCTGTCAACCGCTTTCTTAATATCTATTTTTAATTAATTTTTTTAACATGAGTGGGTGTTATCCACTGTGACGTAATTAATTGACCAACACTGCGGATCACAGACACATCAACCATGGTGGTGGAAAAGTAATTATTTAAAAATGGTATCTTTGGTATCAGTGGGGGCAAGATGGTTAACAGGACACATTAACTTGTAGGAACTTAGAATGACCACCTCATGTGACTAATAAAGTGCTAGAAAGAGTGGTACATATAGTGTTTCCCCAAGCCCTTTTCACTGTGGCGCCCCGTCATCCCTTTCTCTGAAGCACCACAGTGCCCTTCCTCCAGCAGCAGTGTGCCATACCCATGACCTAATAACTGTCTGCCCTGAGGCTTTTCCTGCCCGATGAAAAAAACAAAAGATGCTTCTGTAAGCAGTACAAAATGTTACCATGTTATCTTGATGTTATGAAATCAAGTTATCTGGAGCTAGTGTCCGCTTGAAGCAGATATAATGCTGCCTTCACTGTGTACAGCATTCTGTCAACACCTGACATGATGCCACACCCAGTCACATTATCCTGACACCGGGCCAACCAGTTGTAAATCTATCCTTATATTTGCTTGAGGCTTCGCAAGAGAGCTATACCACTACCATTTTACCGACAGTGGTATCTCGCGTCCGGGATTGAACCCGGGCCTCCTGTACCTGGAGCCAACGCTCTACCGATTATGCAACAGGTCTGGTTTTAAATAATGTATGTTGTATTACATGCTAATTATATATTTAGCATCAAATGTTGCCATGTGTTAAAAATAATATAGGATCCATATGACTTTAATTTGAAACAAACTCAGCTCAGATGTTCGTTACAATTTTGATTTGATGTTTGTTTTGTTTAACTCTTGAAATATATTGCAGCGACAATTTATGATCATTATAGCAACGTCCAGCTTTTTGGTGGAAGAAGACCAGACAAATGTCTGGGTAGAACCACCGGCTCACCACTAGTTAGTTGGAAAACGGGACTCAAACCAACTCAGTGAGAGGCTAAGCAGTCACAGGAGCTAAAAAGTGGTGACTACCACTACGCCACAGGTGCCCCAAATATTGATTTGAATATTATGTACAATAATTAAATACCCTTTAGTTAATTTTGCTAAGGAGGACAAATTCATCCACATATAGTAAATAAATCAGTCATCTCATAATTTCAGGCCTTGGCTTACGTGTCAGGTTGATGGACTTTCCTTTGAGGCTATGTATTGTCGTCTGTGTCAGAAACACAACATGAAGGGACTTAGTATGGAACAAGACTGGGTGCATTTCACTATGGCTTGACATCATCGCTAGACACAAGTAGTCAGTAATGCACAAGGAGGCAGCAGCGCTTGACCTTGATACCGAATCGAAAATAGAGGGCTCTTTGAAAAAGATGGGCACCAAAGAATATCAGGCTCTCAAAGATGCTCAAAAGGTCTGGCATCTCTTCATTCAACACAATCTACCTCACACAAGATTGTTCAAGCCTCTTGTGGATCTGTGTTTGCTTTAGGAGCCAAAAACCTGCCCTGAACCAAGGTAAGAATACCAACTACACCAGTCACAGAATTGTTACAAGAGTTCTTAGAATGTCAGGCTGAAGTGGTTGAGAAGGACATGGTGATAAAGCTGAAGAATGTTGGGACATATGGGTGATCGTTCATGAGTATATTGACATTTGCGCCAGAAAACACTAGTTGGGAAATTCCTGGATGCAGGATCACCACAACTGGCATTTCTTTAAGACATCCAGCTTCCAAATGGCTCAGCTGATGCCATCTACACAGCCATGAAGAAACATATGCTAGACACAGGTATACCACAAGAATAGCTTGTGTCATTTGCCAGCGATGGACCATCTGCGATGGTTGGTAAGAAGTATGGTGCAGTTTGAACCCACGACCTCCCGATCCACAAGCCGATGCTCTACCAATTGAGCTACTGCGGCCGGTCGGACCTTTGGTTAAAAGTCTTTCAAGTCATGCTTGGGCAACATGATGGGCTCATGATACAATAAGGATGTATGTGCTGACCCTTAAATAAACTAGTTGTCAGTCAGTCAAAATAATATTTAAAAATGCTATAATGTATGATGTTTGTTGGGTTTATTGTCCCAACAACAGTATTTCAGTTATCTGGAGCTAGTGTCCACTAGAAGCAGATAATGCTGCCTTCAGTGTACAGCATTCCGTCAACACCTGACATGATACTACACCCAGTCACATTATCCTGACACCGGGCCAACCAATTGTAAATCTACCCTTATATTTGCTTGAGTGTTAGCAAGAGAGCTATACCACTACCATTTTAACAACAGTGGTATGTCGCGGCCCGGGATCGAACCCGGGCCTCCTGTACCTGGAGCCAACGCTCTACCGATAGTGCAACAGGTCTGGTTTTAAATAATGTATGTTGTATTACATGTTAATTATATATTTAGCATCAATGAAGGTTGCCATGTGTTAAAAATAATATAGGATCCATATGACTTTAATTTTAAAACAAACTCAGCTCAGACGTTCGTTACAAATTTGATTTGATGTTTGTTTTGTTTTACTCTTGAAATATATTGCAGCGACAATTTATGATCATTATAGCAACATCCAGACAAATGTCTGGGTAGAACCACCTGCTCACCACTAGTTAGTTGGAAAACGGAATTCAAACCCACTCAGTGAGAGGCTAAGCAGTCACAGGAGCTACAAAGTGGTGACTACCACTATGCCACAAATATTGATTTGAATATCATGTACAATAATCAAATACACTTTAGTTAATTTTGCTAAGGATGACAAATTCATCCACATATAGTAAATAAATCAGTCATCTCATAATTTCAGGCCTTGGCTTACGTGTCAGGTTGATGGACATCCTTTGAGGCTATGTATTGTCGTCTGTGTCAGAAACACAACATGAAGGGACTTTAGTATGGAAAAAGACTGGGTGCATTTCACTATGGCTTGACATCATCGCTAGACACAAGAAGTCAGTAATGCACAAGGAGGCAGCAGCGCTTGACCTTGATACCGAATCGAAAATAGAGGGCTCTTTGAAAAAGATGGGCACCAAAGAATATCAGGCTCTCAAAGATGCTCAAAAGGTCTGGCATCTCTTCATTCAACACAATCTACCTCACACAAGATTGTTCAAGCCTCTTGTGGATCTGTGTTTGCTTTAGGAGCCAAAAACCTGCCCTGAACCAAGGTAAGAATACCAACTACACCAGTCACAGAATTGTTACAAGAGTTCTTAGAATGTCAGGCTGAAGTGGTTGAGAAGGACATGATGATAAAGCTGAAGAATGGTGGGACATATGGGTGATCGTTCATGAGTATATTGACATTTGCGCCAGAAAACACTAGTTGGGAAATTCCTGGATGCAGGATCACCACAACTGGCATTTCTTTAAGACATCCAGCTTCCAAATGGCTCAGCTGATGCCATCTACACAGCCATGAAGAAACATATGCTAGACACAGGTATACCACAAGAATAGCTTGTGTCATTTGCCAGCGATGGACCATCTGTGATGGTTGGTAAGAAGTATGGTGCAGTCGCAAGGCTAAAAGAGAACATTAAGCACATCACTGCATGGACCATTGCCTTCAGCTGTGTCCATTGCCTTCCTATAAGTGCAGCAAATTGACTCAGTGGATGAGATGTTGAGTGCACTGGTCAAGTACTACCACTACAGTACTATGAAATTGAAAACTTGAACGCAGTGCAGAACATCCTCAGGAACATTGGAGAGTTTGCCTCAGAAAAGAATTTATCAGTGAAGAGGGATTGCACACCAGATGACTCAGCCACGAGATTGCAGTACAAGCTATAAGTTATACAAGCCCATCTGTGTAGATTTAGGCAATCCTGTTGCAGAAGGCAGGGACAAGAAACTTGGAGACAAAACTAGTAATCCAGCCAGTTCCCTTCTGAACTTGATGAAGACATTTGCGAAAGTGTTTTTCATTTATCTGCATGATGTCTGTTCTCTTGCAAGGGCCCTGGCGTGACTGTTTGAAAGAGACAGTGGATCTCTTTGTTATTCAGCCAATGCTACATAACAAGTTTTCAGTCTTTTGAAGCTAAAGATAAAAGATGGGCCATACACGTCAAAGGTATTCGCAGGTTGTGAGGAGCTCTCCATTCCTGTCACTTTTGATAATGTACTAACATAAAGAAACAGATTTATAGACAAACTGACTGAGAACATGGAGAGTAGACAAGACACTCTGACTTGATCAACAAGTTGTCTTCTCTTAACCTCAGTCAGGTACCCCAAGATCTTTATATGCCAACCAGGAAGTCAATAGTCTTGCTGAACATCTAGGGCTTAACAATGATGAATCTTTGTTTAAATAGAGCAGGCTCCAAGAAATGTTCTTGGGAGACATTGAAAAATGTACACCATCATACATGCTCCAGTTAAGCAGACAGCATTGAGAACTTTAATATTTATTTATTTATTTGGGTTTTATGGCACACCGATACTTAACAGGTCATATGGCGCCGAATACAAAAAAGTTTACTGCGAATAGAGAATAATCAGGTTAAAACTAAACTATATATTGGGAACTTGTTTCCAAATGTGCAAAAACTATTTGCAGTTCACAAGACACTGATTATTTCAACAGCTCCAGTTGATATTATAATTGTAGAGATACTGCATAATTTAGAAAAGTTTAGGGTTTAATTAAGAATCCCCGGCCAAAATATAAAATATCACCCCAATGACAAGCGCTCTGACAAAATGTAAAATCTACCTTGTAAAGTGTCTGTGAGGAAAAAAGCACATAAAAAGCTTTATCACTTACATACCCATCTTATGTCAAATTGCATGAAAACTCGTGCACAGCATGGTCACACAGCTCTAAGTATAATACTAAGAGTATAATAAGGCACTATTTATAAGACTGTCAATTTTATGATGAATAAAGTACCATTGGTCTGTTAAAATGACATCAACAAATATGTTGGAGTTCAAGTGAATACCATTTCTGCCACATTATGCAATTATTATATCAGAATAGGTATTCCTTCATTAAAGAATATTAATTGAAAATAATATTGCATTAATGTAAACAAGAATATTACAAATTAAGTTGTAGATAGTGATTTTAATGTTCATATCCGCACCCCATACCACATGTCCACAAATTTGAATTCTGGTGCAGATAAATTTATGACCAACAATTACGTAAAGACTGGTAAAATTTCATTAAAAAGAGTATTATTAATCAAAATTAAACATTATTGCATCAAAGTAAAAAAGAATATTACAAATAAAGTTGTAGATAGTGATTTTAACCTTCATAACTGTACCCCCGACCCCATGTACACGGATATATACTCTGGTGTGCCTGTATATCGACAAAACAGAGGCAATAACTATGCCCTAACGACATTGATTTTATATGCAAGTTTAGTGTATCAACAATGGTAATCTTCATCTGACAGCATGGAAAATGTTTTAAAAATATAATTGTTTACATCATTGTTTACAGAGAGTATAATGAAGTTCCCTTACCATCATCACTAGACTATGAATGCCAACTGAGTGTGATGTCCCACTGCAGCATTGGCTTACTTACACTGGCCCAATGTCTTACCCAATGTAATAGGATGTATCTGTATCTTAATGACTAAATATTTGTTATAATATTGTTATTACTCACAACTGAAAATGTCATTTAATAAAGTTTGAGAGATTTTTTTCCTGAACAAAAACAATATTTATAATAACAATAAGTTATTTTCATAAGACTTTTATTTTTTGTGGCAAGCATGCATGGGGAGGCTGTGTCTTCTGGATGTGGCCATTTTGGATATGCATATTTCACTTTTTAATACAAGTT
Source organism: Sinonovacula constricta (assembly GCA_007844125.1). NCBI lineage: Eukaryota > Metazoa > Mollusca > Bivalvia > Cardiida > Solecurtidae > Sinonovacula > Sinonovacula constricta. Next base: position 26,304,571 of record CM017566.1, on the reverse strand, counting down.
TTAAAAAATCGATAGTAGTAAAGTGGGAGGTTTTTCACAGAATGCCTGCTTACCCTGCTGGAGTCACGAGACCCTCCTTATCAGCGCGATGTCATCTTCTAATCAGTGCATTGTCATGGTCCTATCAGCGTGACGTCATGTCCGTATCAGCGCGTTGTCATGGTTTCTGCAGCCTGCTGCCCCGCAGCCGTCACATGTCCCTTACAGTGAAGTTTTCACTTACCGACAAATCCAGTTTCGGCTCCTGGAATGAAAGCGAAGTATACTTTGAAGTTAGTTTTAGTAATCAACGAACATGCTGTTTCTGTTTACAAGGGGTTAGTGTAAACAAACAGAGAGATACAATACCAGACTTAATAGGGATGTGATAGATAATACTACCTTACTCGTAGCCTAGTGATTGTAGTATTTAATGATAACCATTACATTTTCCAGCGTCTTAATGTAACGATGATTAATATTTGAACGTTTAAAACAATTGGTTAGCGAGTGATAATTACCATGGAGATTATTGACGTTGATCCGAGACTATAAATATAGATTTATTTTCGAATTTGCAACAGTCCGTTGGAAGAATTATTTTTTTTACTCTTATAACGTCTGTTTATTTGTTTTTTTAATGCATTACTAAAGGTTAGTACACGTTTTATTAATCTTCAAATTAAATACATGTGTATATTGTTATGTTTTGTGCCCTAGCGAACCCCCAGATACGCAAACTTAAACATTATCGCTAGCATATATATAAGACTAATAAAATAGACTCACCAAAAAAAACAATTATAAATAAATAAAAAATGACATATCAATAGATATATTTATATTTGAAAAAAAAATAATTTCACTTCCCATAACCTGTATCATCTAAGAATAATCTACTAGAAAATGTTATGTTTGTTTGTTTGTTTATTGGGTTTATCGTCCCACCAACAGTATTTCAGTTATCTGGAGACGGTGTCCACTTGAAGCAGATATAGTGCTGCCTTCACTGTGTATAGCATGCCGTGAACACCTGGCATGATACCACACCCAGTCACATTATCCTGACACCGGGCCAACCAGTAGTGGAACTACCCTTATATTTGCTTGAGCGTTAGCAAGGGAGCTATACCACTACCATTTTTAACGACTTTGGTATGTCGCGGCCCGGGAACGAACCCGGGGCCTCCCGTACCTGAAGCCGACGCTCTACCGATTGCGCTACCAGGTCAGGTAGAAAATGTTAATTAGTTCGGTTAGTATGTTTTATAGTGTTTAACCCGATATTCCTTCCATAACTTTATTATAGCATTTTTTGTGGAAATCATGGGAAGCATAGAACGAATATAATATTATCTAGAATACTGATAATACTTACGGTAGGCATTGAAGTCCTTCTAAGACGCTTCGCCTAAAATATGAAAAACAACAACAAAAAAACAAAACAACATATTATTTATGTTATTATCTTTAAAGTACATAATCCTGTAATAAATTTAGATAAGATAGATATCTATACATTATTTTACTAGGGACGAGTATTAAACTTAACACTTTGTAACTGCTGGTAAACATTGCTTTCATCAGTCGTTTAGTCACATTTTGTGTATTCTTATTTTTATCGAATCTCTTACCACACTAGATCTTAAATTACAGATGTTACTTTTACACAAATCTTTGTTAAATCTTACTGTCACTAGCTTTATAAGATAGTATTAGCTCAACTTAAATAAATAACTTTCAACACAAACATTGAAAGAAACTTACCACATAATCCTCTGAAGGAGAAGTAAACAGTTTTCGCTTGGCAGACTGAAATCGAAACAACATCATCGGTTTAATTTAAAATAAACACTTAAAACTATTAGAACTTCCACATAAATTTATTACAGCCTGTGTGGAGTTTAATATAATAAAAACATTATACTGCAGACGCTAATAAAGTAATCCAAAACTCACTTTCTGATTGTCCATGTCGAATGTGGAGGCAAACTTTAGTTGTCGTAGTAGTTATATCCTAAAATATTTACATCATAAATATTCTCTCACATACACACATTATCGCTCAACACTTTGAAATACGTAATGTATATTTACACATTGTATTAAGCCTTCCTGAATTTAAGACTGAAAGCTAAACACGCCTGTTAAGTAGTGTCTAAATGGTTAAGACTGTAAATAACACAATCTTTACATTCTAAAATTTGTCAAATATTACGCAGAAACAATTTTATACAGTGACAATGTTTAAGCTCCATACGGTAATCGTGCGACCGCCCATGATATTTTATCGCGTTATAGCTAGGTTACCTAATTATGTGACCATACACTATTTTAATATTATTTTTCATAATTTTGTAGAATGGAAGATATCTTCCTGACTCTGATAGATCAAGACATTCTCGTGTTTTTAAAAAGTACTTACAGCGAAGAAGATATTCGAGCCATCCACGCTGCTGAATAGACGTATTACCAAGAGGGCATCAAATTCTTTTGTTCATTTCTAAAATACACTAGTCGTATTTAGCAATTGTTACATAATCATTCTATATTATATATATATATGTCAAAACAAGGAGAATGAAATTCAGCGTAACTACTTTATGAGACTGTTAACGTTTTATATGCATTATTTATAACGACAATGGTAACATTCGTAATATGCCACGGTTGTCATAACATATATCACCGAGTGCCCGTATGAAAATTACAGTCTATCTTCACTCCTTTTAACTTATTGTCATAGATATTTACATTACACATTCAGAAATTCAGTCATTTATTTACTTTGTCCCGATAGAGCGCAAAAATCTACTGAGTTTGGTAACATTTGAATGCGATCGAGAGAATTATGACAACAACTGAGGTATTTATGTTTACCTTCGTCTCGCTGTTTTATAAATAAAACATTATCACTTATACATTACGTATAATACTTGTGTATATTAATCGATTAATCATAGTAAAGTTAAACATATCAGACAGTTATCGTCAAACAGAAATGACTATAAACGAGTTATATTCAAACACAGAGCTTTCAGTCAGTTCATTGGTTATCCGAAATGTACCGTAGTAAGTTAGTTGAATGTTTATCTACTAGGTCAAAGGGAAGTAACCTACTATAATGGGTGCACTTCGTACCATCACGTTAGTATCCCTTGTTTTATATCTACATATATAATTTATATGTTTTTAATGACACTAGCGCGTTTTACAGAATCAGTTAACCAAGAAGCATCAGACAGTGATTTAAATTTGTCTACGAAGACATTTGTCGAAAGTCAATCTATGCCTTCAAATAGCGTAACGGATACAAGTTGTTCGGCCAAACCATTCCGAGTCAGTTCACCGTTAGATATCGAGGTAAAAGGTACATCTTACAGTCGTTTCTACAACTTGTGAAATATATACAAAACAATAAATTAATTGTAATATATAAATTTCCTTAAAAACACCTTTTTAAGTATAGAAGTAACTTAGTATAATACTGTAATCGGTTGTAGAAACGGCCGTTTTACCTTAAATTTTAGATATTATATTCCAACGTGGTGGACGGCTACGTTTCAGGCGAACACCACCGAGATTTGACCTGTCAAAGTGGAACGTGCACGAAGCTACGGTGACGGACGTATCTAGGACCAACAACGTCATGGAGTCCTGGAACAACGGCTTCCGGCACCTCGTGGGTCATTCGAATCCATCTCTCTGGACAGTGATTGATTGCATTATGATAGATAACGCAGACACTGAGACAGAGGCCTATAGAACCGTTAACGGCATAGCCACAAGCAGCAAACGACGAAAGAAGTCTGTCGTCCAACATCAGAAGAAACTGAAGAAGCTGTGCCAGCAAGTTGCCAACTCCGAGAAGACGGTCGAAGAATTCCTTCTTGCGATTGGGAAGTGTGTGCGTCTACACTGAACGTTCAGTTGTTGGGGCCTGTAGTGACTGTAGTGTATTTTTGTATAAACTATTTTTATTATTACTATTTATTACTTGATTTTGTTTATTGTTTTATATCAAATGATGTGCTTGTGTGTGAACTGTGTGTATGCATGACTCTACGTACCTTGCTAAATGAAATAAACATTTGGAAATAAACAGTATTCAAGTTTTCAATCCTAAACAAACAACTTCAACAGAAGAAGTGATTCAATATTATGTCTATTAATAATTGTGATTAATCCACTTTTACATGCACAGTAATTTGGACACGAAAACTTAACTACACCTATTGCTTGGTAAAGCTTGAGCGGGGAATTGTCCACCCTTACAATTTCATAAGCAGGGAATTGGTCCGGGACTACACAAATGACGAACGGGGAAATGTCCGGACCTACAAAAATGACGAACGGGGAAATGTCGGGGCGGGGAATTGTCCGACATTCATTGTATTGTATTAATTCAGTTACTAAACATATTCCCAACAACTTAATTTCAAATAGTCAAACAAAGATACAGAACAGTTATGTCATCCAGAGGTGGTAGGAACAAGGATCCAGTCTGGGACTTTTTCAACAAAGTTGAAAAAGATGGAAAGATTATTGCCCGGTGCAAGAAATGTGGTCATGAACAAAGCAGAGCGCATGAGAAACCATCATAAATCATGTTCTGCCGAAGTATCTGTAAGTTTAAAGCGTCCTGCTGAAGGAAATCTCAGAGAAACAAGTGAGACATGCAGTGTCCCATCTCCTAAGAGAGCATATCTTCAAACAGACCTGGACGATAAAGTGTTTGTCACTACAGAGGGAACCAAAAGGAAATTGGACATACTGGTAACAAAGTTCTTTTTTGCATGCAACATACCCTTCTCTGTGACTGAGCATGACTCATTCAAGACTTTGTTATCTACTCTGCGACCGGGATACAAACCACCAACAAGAAAGAATTTGTCGGGTCCATTACTGGATTTTGTTACAGAGGAGATTCAGTTGCAAGTGAAAACAGAAATCAATGGCAAAGAGTGTACATTAATAGAAGATGGTTGGAGCAACTGCCATAATGACCCTGTGACAGCTACATGTACGTGTGTCAATGTTGACAAGAAAACATACTTCATTGATGCTAAATCTACAGGCTCAACCAGCAAGACAGGAGAAAATCTACGCGACTTGTGCAAAGAAAGCATCAAGAAGGCATCATCTCTGTATGGATGTACTGTGAAAAATATAGTGACAGACAATGCTAAAAACATGCAGAAAATGCGCAGGCTTCTACATGAGGAAGATAGAGATTTACTGGTGTATGGGTGTAATGCACATTTGTTAAACTTACTAGGCCAGGATATTACACCATCATCTGTCATGAAACATGTTGTTGAAGTGCAGAAATACTTCAGAAATCACCACCAACCTAGTGCATGGCTCAGTGAATGTGACGGGAGCTTAAAGCCTCAGCTGTCTGGAGACACCAGGTGGAATAGTCAACAAACATGTATTGAGACATTTCTGAGGAACAGAGAGTTCATGATTAGAATCACCCAGGAACACAGTGACTCAACTGATTCTAGCATTGCCGGGAAAGTTAATGACTTCAACCTATATCAGCAAGTGAAAGACCTTCACAGCCAAATATAACCAATGTCTGTCACATTGGATTGGATTCAGGGGGACTCTGCTAATGCTGCTGATGCCTGTGATGCGTGGATAACCCTGCTACAACTCCCAGATCTTACTATGCATATACTACTCAAATATAAACGGGGAAATGTCCGGACCTTCAAAAATGACAAATGGGGAAATGTCCGGGCGGGGATTTGTCCGGATACCAGGTTATCGAGAGCAGAATGAATCAAGACCTGCAACCATTTTATCTCGCGGCCTACCTACTCCACCCTAAATACAGAGGTGTGCATCTGAGTGAACAGCAAACCGAATCAGCAAGGAATTGGATTAAACAGAGAGATGTGAGCTACATTTCTCCAGTGATCAGCTTTTCGTTCTGGAGTGCTTCTGCAACAAGTATGGATAGTTGCATTTGGTGGAGAGCAATGACCAAAGTGAACTTCCCTCCAGGATTTGTTGACCTCATGATAAGATTACAGAAACTTCCTGCAAGTTCTGCTTCTGTGGAAAGGGTGTTCTCCAATTTCAGTACAATTCAGACAAAACTCAGGAACCGTCTTGGAATAGAAAAGGCAGGCAAGCTCGTGTTCTGTTACAGAATGTTGAGAAGCTCAGTAGAGTTTGAGTACTGAGAAAATGTGTGCAAAATCAGTTACTATTGAGTGAAGGGTTAATTTTCAAAATGTAAGTGGTACTATTTAATGTGAAGAGAATGTGAATGGAAAAGCCAGAAAAAAGTGTTCAATTTATTGTGTTGATGAGAAATGAAGCCAGGGTAGGGTTTAAAATGTGCTCACTGTTACTTGACCTATATTGCTTCTTCATTTTTGATTTTCTGAATTCGGATGGGCAAACTTTATACATCTCAGAAAACAGAATTTTGATGAGAGGTATATAAAAATGCATTGATCTGTGTTCCCTTCTTCTAAAAATGTTGTAATTTAAATTATATTATTAAACTAGTAAAAATGCATTTATCTATTAGTGATGTCTGATAAATAAAATTAACTTAACAAGAACTATCCAAAGCCTTGTCTTTCACTGTTAACCCTGATATATCACCTATCATGGTTTTTGCTATTTTTGCCGTTTTTTACCAGTTTTTGCCGTTTTTTTCCAGTTTTTGCCACTGGCAAGGAAAAAACTAGTTTTTGCCGGAAAAAACCCAACCCTGTATTCCGTGTCTCCTCAGAGAGGACCACTGTTATCAATTAGGAGCCATAGGTTGCCCTGATTGTAACCTGACTGATTATCAAAATTGGTTGGACTATTGAACTATGGAGGCAGTCATTTAAGCTATGGTGGAGAAAGGGGTCTCTGCCGACAAATTTTGGAGTTTTGCCCGTGACAATGGTATCCAGTAAGACTCGTTTGTGCAGGAAGTTCTCGGTCAGTTAATAGCTAACGAGACCACTCCAACCAGCACTTGGACGTGGACCGTTGACGACGCTGACCATCTACTGGAGCTCTTGTAATCTCCGGAGAAAACTCGCCTATTGATGACCTTACGCTCTGACTAATCAAATTATTTTTCACTATTACAGGAAACACATAGATACAAACTTTTCGTAAGCCATTGGTAAAAGTCATGCTCGTAAATGCCAGCACTGCGGTAAAATATATACTGACAAGCAAACTTTAATACAGCATGTGAAATTGGTACATGAAAAAGTTACACACACCTGCTTCAAATGCAACAAAAACTTCTCTCGGCAATTTAATTTCCACCAGCACGAAGCATGTTGCCAGGGCATTATTAAGTTTCCATGCGACCAATGCCAAGAAGTTTTGAAAACCGCCCAAGAACTCCAGTTTCACCAAAAACTTAAGCACAAGCCGCAAAAAAGAAGCATCAATACAGATAAACTGTCTAGTCCAAAACCCAGACCATCAACATACAACTGTCGACATTGCGAGGCCAAAGTTCAGCATCCCAAGCAACTGCAGGTGCATAATGCCAAACAGCACCGGTGAGGTCGGTCCGCCCAAGGTTCCAGTCCAGCAGTCGGTCCAAGCTACTATAAATGCTACCATTGCCCCACCCAGTTTCCTGACCATCAAGCTCTGCAAGCTTACAGCGTACAGGTTCATTATCAAGTCAGTGGCGGACTACACCCCGAACCCTTTGAAGCTGGTCAGGAGCCTTGGGTCAATGATGATGGCACCATCGACAAAGAGCTTCGGGACTGCTAACGGACCAACAGAGCTCTGATCTTGCAGCAGTACAGAGAAAGTCCAGTCGAATATATCTACAATAACCCTTACCGTTATTTTCGACCCTATGACAACGTGAACATGTTTGACGCTCTTATTCTCATCTCCACTCGGTCGAATATTGGAAAAGTTCTCAAGAAACTTAAAGAAATGGATATAATGGCAGAAATGTCCAAAAATAGACCCGATACCAAACGGCAGCTGATCCTCTTAACTAATATTAGGGTGAAAACATTCAGCACCAATTTCTCATTGGGGACAGTAGAAAATGAGCTTCCAGTTCATGTAACAAGGTGTATGGCAATCGTTCCTCTTGATAAAGACCCTGTGACTTTCAATCCATACAAAGACAACTTATGCTTGTTCCAATGCCTGTCTCTCCATCGCCATGGTTCTGTGGACAAAAGCAAAGTGACTCAACTCTACAACCAGTGGGAACTTAAACATAATAAACAGGAGTACAAAGATTTTTTCGGCGATCGCACTACAGTTCAGGTCACCTCTCCCACTGGATTTAAAGGGGTGCAACTACAAGATCTTACAGAATTTGAGCAGTGCTTCGAGGTCAATGTACAGGTGTACTTCCTTCAAGAAGATGGCACTGTGGTATCCATGTTCAAATCCACAGAGCATTACCAGGACACAATCTACATCAACCAGCATGAGAATCACTGCTCCTACGTCAGATTTCAACCAGTATGCCAAAAATTCAGGTGTCAGTTATGTGACTGGATGTTTAATTATTATTGGAACTTTAAAAAGTACACCAAAATCTGTGACAAAAAAACCCTGTACCAGTATCCGGGTGTTTTTTATAAGGAACAGCAGTCCGTGTTTCAACGCCTGGAACTGTTTGGAATCATAGTACCCGAAGATGACCGGACGTACACTTGGTTTGCCGTCTTTGACTTTGAAAGCATGCTGATGAAAGTAGAAGGGAATGCCAAGAAGAAACTGGAGTGGACCCATCAGCATGTTCCTATTAGTGTATCCATTTGTTCCAATGTGCCTAGATACAACGAACCCTCGTGTTTCGTTCATCCCAACATGGATCAGTTGTTGGAACAGATGGCCAAGGCCTTGACAGAGATCCAGGGTGCTGCCTCCTGTTAGACGCAGAGAAAGTTAAGATGATAGAAGAGTGGTGGAGAAGGTTAAGACATTTTACAGCCACTTTAAAGGCTACATGACTCTCATGCCTGTGCTCGGCTTTAACAGGTAAGAATGTTATGTAATACTATTCATTCTTTAAGTCAGTTATACATTTACAGTAATTTACAATATTTTGCTGATCTTATCTTTTAGCGATTCATTTTATTTGTATTTCAGCACCAAATACGACCTTAATTTGGTTAAGCAGAAGCTAGCCAAGCATTTTTAGAAAATGCACGAGCAAGAGCATGGGTTTGTCGTAAAAAATGCAATGTGTACGCTTGTTTTACAAGTGATACGTTAAAGTTCCTCAATAGCAGTCACTTTTTGGCTCCTTGCACCTCCTACGCAGGATTTTTGAAAGCCTATAGGGTCAAGGAAGCTAAAGGCTTCTTCCCCTATGAAAGGCTCCATGATGTAACAAAACTGGATCACCACAAATTACCACCTCATGATGCCTTCTACAGCAGTCTCAAAAGCTCCAACATCAGTGAAGAAGAGTACGCTTATTATCCCAGAGTGTGGTCTGATGTGGACATGACCACATTCAAGAACTCCCTCGTGTGGTACAATAATCTCGATGTTGATCCATTCGTGATGGCTGTAGAACGGTTACAATCCTTTTACTTTGAGAAAGGCATTGATGTGTTCAAGACGGCCATGTCTGTACCAGGCAACGCCTGACAACTACTCTTCAAGTCAGCGCAGAAACTCGGGGCGAAATTTTCATTGGTAGACAAAGGAAACTCCGACCTGCATCACACTATCAAAGACAACATCGTCGGAGGTAATTCATAGTTATCATAATTATATTCATACTACACATAATCATGTAATTATTTATATTATAGAATAGTAGTGTCCAATAAATTGTCACAATGTATGTTGTTTACATTACAGGTCCCTCAATAATATTCACCCAGCACCATTAGGTGGGTAACACCAAACTATGAGGAGACAAACTGTGTGGAAAAATCATGGGCTTCGACGCCAATGCCTTGTATTTGTGGCTCATTGGTCAAGTCATGCCTGAGGGAATGGTCGTACGTCGCAAAGATGAAAACGAATTTAAGCCTAAGCATCATGACCAGTATATGCAGGCCTTAAACTGGCTCAATTATTTAAATCAACATGAAGGGACCCATAACCTCCATCAACGCAATAATGGAAAGGAGTTGCAATTTGGAAAATACTCCGTAGATGGTTAAGACCCGGAAACCAAGACCGAATTTCAGGGTTGTTTTTTTTTTTAATAACTAAACCTGTTATAGTTGCTTTTATGTGTACTTTTAGTATAAGACAGTTATACATTGTACTGTTTTTATCCTATCCCTTTTGTTTATTATAGGGGTTTTATCACCACGATCACGACTATGAGGTCACCAAAAATGTCACGAATGAAAGTTGGCACCAGTCCCTGATGGAGAAAACTTACAAAAAAGTCACAGAGCTGAAACAAAAGGGAAACACCGTAGTGCAGATGTGGGAGTGCCAGTTTCGTGAGTTCTGAAAAACCCACCCTAAAATCTACGGTATCCAGAACAAGTGTCGCCCAACTCAGAAACATCGGGGTGCTGACACCAAAACCCAAATATTGAAGGGGGTGAGATTCGGTGAGCTGTTTGGCATGGTAGAGTGCTACATCAAGGTACCGGAACAATGGCGTCCGGAATTCACCCACATATCTATGTCTCCCCGAGAATACTTCGAAGAAATGTGCCCCATTTTCTGCAATACCGAAGTGGGCTTCGACGATATCGGGGAACAAATGCAGGCCCACGTCTGGCATCCAATTATCTCATAAGCCCCGTCGGTTGTTGGTAGGAGGCACCAAAGCCAGCCAAATCCTCCTGGCCACGCCCCTCCTGAAATGGTACTTGGACCACAGTCTGAAAGTCACTAAAATTTACCAGGTTTATGAGTACCGAAAAACGGCCTGCTTCGAGTCCTTCGTTCAGGAAGTGAGCAACGCCAGGCGCACCATGGACGCCTCCAAGGACATGGTCATCATAGCTGACACGATGAAATTGATCAGCAACAGCAGGTAAGTGTTTTTGGTCTGCATTAAACATGTGATAAAATAATGCCTAATATTTTCTGATAATAACTATATCTGAACTATAATACAACCTTCAAATCACTCTATATATCTTTATTTATTTTTATATTTCAGGTATGGGTCCATGATTATGGACAAGACAAAGCATCGTCAAATCTACTATGTGGACAGGGAGAATAAAGCGTGCTTCGAAGTCAACAAACCTCAATTCCACCAGACGACTTGCCTGGATGATGACTACTACGAGGTCAAGGCGGCTTAGTGACGTATAAGACTTGACCTTCCTGTGCAGCTAGGCTTCTTTATACTGCTGTATGCCAAGTTGAGGATGCTGCAGTTTTAATACAATCTCCTAGATCAATACGTGGACCGCTCCTACTTTGAGTATTTGGAAATGGACATGGCGAGTAAAACTTACTAACTTACTATCGTTGCTATTGTACTAATTAAGAAATGTAATCGGCTAGTAAATGAACTACTTAATTTATTTTGCTACATTATATTAATAAAATCGTCTTTCATTTTCAGGACTCCGCCTATATGGCCCTGTCGGCGTTGTGTCTCCGGGAGGTCGTGAAGCCCAAAGAATTGAGGGTGTACCAGCGTGGACTTACAGGGTTATGCGATGACATTAAGTACAATCCCGTTGGAGCACGCTGGTTTCCCCGCCAATGCTGCCAGAAGCACACAAAAAATGACAAAAAAGTACCAGGTCTCTTCAACACCGAGTTCGAGGGAGATACGATGATAGGTCTCTGCTCCAAGACATATATAGTTGCCCGAGCCGATGGAGATTATAAGTTTAGCTCCAAAGGCATCTCCAAGCGTCTTGTCGAGGAACCCCTTAACATCTTTAAAGATGTTCTCGAAACCAGAAAGCCGGCTTCCAGACATAACAAGGGGTTCCGAGTGAGAAACAACAGGGAATTTATTCCTACAACCGGACCAAGTGCAGCTTCTTTTTATTGCAAAAGGCGGGTGTTAGACGATGGCATTCATACCGCACGTTTAGACATTGTGCTGTGCCTGATCAGAAAAAAACACAGACAGCACCCGTAAGAGACTTGAACAGTCGTGATTTTCAAAACTCTGACACGTGACTCAGCTAATGTATAAAAGCGATGTAACTCAACACCCGTACTCATTTCGAAAATGTATCCCTTTCCCAAATATACTTCAATTTCCGTGTCCGGGGCAACCTGCAGTGGCAAGTCCACCTGTTTGTTCCCTCTTTTACGTCACAAGGATAAAGTACTATACTGTTACGGCATTTACCAACCATTGTACGAACGCATGGAGCGAGAAATACATTTCATCACTTTCCATCAAGGTCTACCTTCCGAACAAGATTTAAGAGATCTATCGGACGAAAATGTATGCAATTTGGTTATTTTGGATGACTTGATGGAAAGTGTTCTGTCATCACCAGAAATGGAGAACTTGTTCGTCAAAGGTAGGCACCATCAACACTTGAGCATGCTCTACTTGAATCAAAATTTGTATTGTAAGGGTAAACACAGCCGTACCATCAACTTGAATACCTATATTCTCTTCAAAGACAGTGTTTGGGACATCAAGCTTTCCTGGGAAAGAAGAAGACTATCTGGGAAAAACAGGGATAGATTAATGCCAATGATAAACTTAAACCCAAGTGAGGAGACATGTATCAACACAACCTTGCACTTAGTCTGTTCACAGTCATCTAAGTATGGAGTTACTCCAGTGATCACCTTCCACCAGCCACCATTTCAGAAGGCCACTAACATTCTCTCATCCTGCACAGACTCCGATCCCTTAAAGAAAAATACCGTAAAGTTTTATTGATAAGACGCGTTTTTTTGCCCCAAATTATGATAAAAAAAGTGGGGGGGGTGCGTCTTATCCATGCGAAATAAAGTTTTCCCCTTTTTTCCCAAACCAAAATTGACCCTTAGACTAAACCCACTGCAGAGAAAATCGCCGATAGTATCGGCCATAGACAATTGTATTGTGCTATTTAAGGGGACATTTACATTGTTTTTAGCTAAACAATTTCATATTTAACGTAAAAATGGACATTTAAATTCGTTTATTTAGAAAAACAACAATATGTAACACATTTTACATAAATACTAATTTATTCAAACAAAATCGGCAAAGTTTCATAAACCGGAAATGGTTATTGATTTTTAGTGACACTGGCATATTCATTGACGAAGCTGTTATTATCATCGTCGAAGTAACATAGTACCATTCAATTGATCAAATTTGTTTAATTTTGAATGTTAAATATGAATAAATTTTAAATTGAAATTAAAAACCTACTTTACAACAACAATAAAATATGCATTGGCAATTTGTGCAGACGAGTTTTCACACCTCTTTTGATGTTAATAGATTGTCTATCAGTAAGTAAGTAATTACACAAGTGCGTAGAAATAATTGTTTGTTAGCAGTCACTTCAATACCGTGTTGTGAAAATAAAATAACTACATAAAAAGGCCTTTAGTTGTTATTTTAATTGTCCTTTGTCTTTGTCCCATGTGTTGATAACTTAATTATCGGCCGAGAACTTAATTTTTTTTTGACATGCTGGAGAAGTACATATTTAAGTTGAGGAACTGGTCTCACTCGTCGCTTTCTGTTCTCAGACAGCTTCACATGCAATTGTCTTATTGACCTTGCAATTGTCACAACTGACTGCCGTCAGACCTTTACCTTGCAAACTTTGCAATTGTTACATTCGACTTTGACCAAAACCTCAAAATGGGAAAGGAGCGTTGGTCTTACACAGCTGCAGAAAAACTCGCTGCGATGAAGTACGCTGAAACCCACGGGAATCGCGCTGCTGGAAGAGAATTCAACATCAACGAGTGCTTGATTAGGCAGTGGCATCAGAAGAAAGACCGACTGCACAAGTTGCCGAAGACCAAGATGGCCGATCGTCGACGTGAACCGTTTCATCCAGAATTGGAGAAGAAACTGCTGAACTGGTTACACGATAGGCGATCGCAAGGAATCGCTGTAACTGGCGTCGAGCTTCGCCTTAAAGCAAGGCTGCTGGCAAAGGAGTCCGCCTCCACATTAAAGGCCTCTCCAGGTTGGAGCTATGGATTTATGAAGCGTCACCAGCTTAGCTTCAGAAGAACTCACATTGCGCAGAAGCTTCCCAAAGATTTTGATGACAAGCTTCAAGAATTTCAGCGCTTCATCATCAAAATCATAAATCAACAGCACGGATATCTCCTCTCCCAGATGGGGAATGGGGATCAAACACCCCTGACCTTTGATCTTCCTCAGTCTATCACCATCAACAAGACGGGAAGCCGAGATGTCAACATATGCACTACGGGCAATGGAAAAAAACAGTTCACAGTCATGCTGGCTTGTACAGCCAACGGGGGAAAGCTTCCCCCGTACATCGTATTTAAGAGGAAGACATTGCCCAAAGGCATGAAGTGGCCCAAGGGGGTGATTGTCTGTTGCCAGGACAATGAATGGTTTGACGATCGCCTGATGGTAGACGGGGTCAAGACAGTCTGGGCCAAACGACCCATGGGAGCGATCAACAGGGGCCTGCTGGTGCTAGACACCTTCAGGTGCCATAAATCAAATCAAGTTAAAGAGACCCTGCGCCGCAAAGCCAACTCCCACGTAGCGATTATACCTGGAGGTATGACATCGATGTTGCAGCCCCTAGATGTCAGCATCAACCGGCCCATGAAGACGATATTATGTAACAAATGGACAACTTGGTATGCAGAGGGCCAGCATACATTTACACCTTCTGGGAAAATGGGAAAGCCAGAACTTGAAGAAATCTGTCAATGGATAAAGGAAGCGTGAGACGAAATTGACCCAGGGATGATCAAACACTCGTTCAAGAAATGCTGCACATTAAACAGCATGGATGGACAAGAGGATGACATCCTCTGGGCCGACATGCAGCAACAGAAGGAAGACTACAATGAAGATGACGAGAAGGCCAATGACTTCTACCAGGAAACTCCACCGACGATGACAGACGAAGAATTTGCCAAATTGTTTGAAAGTGACGACGACGAAGACGGATTTGACGGCTTCTCGACGAAACTCCACAACAATCAACGGTCCTTTTCAGGGCCAAACAACAGCCCTTTTCAGGGCCACAAATTAGCACGAAAAGTGTGCCTTCAATTGTCAAAACAAAAATCAATCCCCCCGATCGATTTAAAAAACAACATAAATCCCCCGATCTTTTTATTTTAGTTATTGACTTGATCATTATCATTCATCTCTCAATTGTGTACTGCGAACGTGTGAACGATATGCTGGGACATTACGTAACACAATACACATGGTCTCGATGTATCATTCATGCCACTTAGAGAATAATAAGCACTCTGCGCACACACCGATTTATGGAACGATTGGAACATGTTCCTTCGAGTCAAATCGAGCGATTCGGCGACGTGGGAATTGCTTCAATGGCGGCTGGCTGGATTAGTGAATAGGGGATGCGTCTTATCTTTGAGAATTTGCTTTTTTCCTTGACTCTAGACCTCGAAGAGGGGGCGCGTCTTTATTTAAAGTCAGCTTATATCTACCTACAAAATATGTTGAAACTGAAGCAAGACCATCCTTATGTTCACATGCAGTTTATGATGGGGAACCATACATTAGGTAAAGTGAAAGTTACTGGTCTGGTCTTTCGACAAACCTTGTCATAAAACAAGTACTAATGTCAATGAAAAGAACAGGAGGTGTAACAAGAGGCAGGGGTATGTCAGAGACGCAAATAACTGTATGGTTGATGTCACTTCCTGCTATTGCAGACATGAATAATGCTATTCAACAGTTCACTGGAAACATGTTTATTATAAGTAACCAGCATAGAGAAACAAATTCTACAAGAACAGCAAGAGATGACAATGACACTAAGAAAACACTCGCATTTCTTCAAGACCATTCACCCTTAGACAACACTGATGAAGGATTGAGAAATATTGAGACTGGGGCCGCAGCAGATAGCAGAGTTAATGCGTAACAGGCAAAGACTATTGGAGAAACGATTGTAGAAAGTATGGTTGGGTAATTTGTTGATGAATACTCTTTTGAAAGATCAAGCCAGATATAAACCCTTGGTGAAAAAACATCAGTTAGAATTACAGGAGAAGCAGTTTTAATTGACCCTCAACTTTTGTTTCAGCGCCTTTCTGCAAAAGCAGATAGGTATTATGAAGATGTGTCTGGATTATTTCAGTACGAACTCTCTAGTGTGCCCTCCTCCTTATTTGACAACACCGGTCTTCGGTATGTATGTGACCACTCTCTACCATCGGCTCATACATTCACCTCTGTTATTGGCTCACTTAATGAAGGGACTACTTTCGATCCACTTGACTTTCTCGTGGATCACGTCCATGTTTATTTACAAATGCGCATTAATATCACTATGTTATTCTTCCAAAAATAGTGCGCTTGAATTAATTAAATATCTTTAATTATTTACTTCAATAAATGTCTTTTTCAGTAGATGTTTATTCATTTTATGTAGAAGTATTATTTTAATTTGAAAATATCCTTAAAATAACACTTTCAAATTTCCGTCAAAAATCTTGACGTGAGCCCATTGCAGAGGTGTCTGAGAGAGGAACGAACGACAACTCTGCATGGGAGATTGGTATTCAACCTGTTACCCTTTCTGTAAAGCTCCTACTGGTTGTGACTGAACTTCTCGGATTTTCGGAATAGGAAAGTCGTCAGCATTGAAAGAATTGATTGTTAATACAGACTTGCAGGAAGGAAACAGTTAATGGCGAGTCAATCTGACAAAGATGTAGGACAACTAGGTAAAAGAGCTATTATAATGTTATTATAATTATATTATAACTATAATGTTATTAGAGGGGTATTCATTAGATACATTAGATACACTAAGATACAGTACAGCTCGCGTGTATTTTGCCTACTTCCACGCACCACCGCGATTATACTTGGAGTGGCAGAACGCATTGGCCACGGTTTTACAAGTTTTTCCATGCAAATACGTTGAACACCGCGTTTTTTTCACCCGTCTTCCTGAAGCTGACAGCTGATGAATATTACCCCTGCTGAGCCACGGTGTCCACCGCAAATCGCGGTGAACACTGCGTTTTGCAAAAATAGCGTGGACAAGCGTATGTTTTATGTATTTTTGCTTTTTTTATCACATTTTTTTTTTGTATTTCAGGTTTGAAGAACGAACAGAATAAAGACGTGGGCATATTAGAAAATGCATTGGTGCGGTGATCATTACTGTAGATGATTTGAAAAATAATATACACTTAACTCCGGATTTGTTTCGACTGCAAGTGCAGTGATAATTGCCTTAATTGACCGTTTTTTTATTTAAGTGCATGTAATTATGTAAGAATAACACTTACATGCCCCTCAGTTTTCAGATGTGAAAATTTCAAAGAAGCACAACTTGCAATTTACATGGACATGTATTGTCTGACCACTGTTTCTGGAATAACACTTCCTCGCCGCTT
The DNA here is from genome assembly GCA_007844125.1 of Sinonovacula constricta. NCBI lineage: Eukaryota > Metazoa > Mollusca > Bivalvia > Cardiida > Solecurtidae > Sinonovacula > Sinonovacula constricta. Next base: position 26,287,111 of record CM017566.1, on the reverse strand, counting down.
TGTTTCATGTATAGCTAGGTGAAAATATTTTACAAAATTATTTGTTACACATTATAATTGGCATTCTATAGGCTTGTTTGTTGTATACGCTCATTGTAGACCTTTTAAAGGAATTGATTGGAAAATGTTTAGATTTTGTTTTTAATTGGCTGACTGATTATGAATGACTTGTTTATTACATCTTCATGTTGGTCTATATATAAATACTGCTAGGCTATTTTATTAAAAACATTTCTTACAAGTTTTCTCTGCATTGCTATTACATTGTTATTTATCTAAACGCTTCGGGATTATTAACTAAGTGCTATATTTATTGTTTATATGTGTTTAAGTGTGATTAATATATAATTTAACTATCTTCAAGTGTTTCTTGTAATTTGAGAGAATGTCTCTCCGCACCTTGATTAAGTCTGTGACTCATTATTTAGTGCAGTATGTATGTGATGAAAAGTACCAAGTGCAGAGAAACATTATTTTTCCTGAAGTTACAGAAAGATAAAAAAAATATAGAGCTCAAATTATCTCCTTTAAGCCTATCAGCGAAAGAAGTAATGTATTTTCTATTATTGTGTGTGTTATGTATATTTCAGACTAAGAGTGGAAGGCCAGAGTTCTGGAGAGGTTAATGGTAGAGGAACCAACCGGAGGCAAAATTCAGGTGCTCTCCCATCCGCCCCCTATGCAACCGGACGACAACGGTGGGGCGGAGACCCCGGCACCAGAGCTGCGGACGACCACACCACCTGCCGTTGGCGAGATGCACATGGCCATTCCTCTGCCCCCCATGCAAGCAGACGAGGCCGGTGTTGCCGACACCCCGGCTGCAGTGGTGGCGACCCCAACACCTGTCGTCGCCAAGACTGAGCTCCCACCACGCACGCCGGACTACCACAACAAGCCACACTTCCGGTCGGTGCGTACAGGAGACGGCATGGTCATCTCCACACTGAACCAGCTGGTGGGAATGGTGAGAAGTCTGCAGGTTGAAAACCGACAACTCAAGACAGTTGGTACAGGCCAACAATCTGCAAACAAACGAGCTAAATGGGGAGGTAGTGGCCATGAGACGAGAGCTAACGGCTATGTGATCCTCGGCCAGAGCGGTGGTGACTTCGCCAACAGAAGATACACCCTCGGCTACAACTCCACTGCCAGACGTCGGTATATCTGAGGAAGAGGTAAGACAGATCTTCCGGCGGTCGAACAATCCGGGCCTCTTGAAGGCACATCTGACCCAGAGACTGTTTCCGGAACCGTTCAAGGA